>NSJW01000474.1:0-33644 GCA_019955255.1 Castanospermum australe
TTTTTGTTCAGTACCAGTTTTCCTCGAAACTCAGATCTGTTCTCTGCATAATTGACATGAGGTGTGTTCTGGCAGCTCTTACAGTTTCATTCATAATTTGAGTTAGGATAGTCGTAATGGCACAATCCCAGTTGCATTGAAAAGCCAAATCATAAGACCTTTAGCTGTAAAAATGTTAGCTTTGAATTATGTCATTCAATACCAAATTTCATTTAAAGTCAGTCAATCTTCTGCAGATTTTCCTTGCTTGGCAGCATGTAATGCTTTGTGCATAACTTGAGTTGCACAACTCAAATTCATACACTGTTTGTTGCATTTGAAATTAGACATGTGAGGCTAACATGTATCCAAGTTTCAGCTGGTGACCCGTTACCAATTAAAACCATATTTTATTTGAAGTTTGTTTTGTTTTGCACAAATTTTGTTTTAGACAGCATTCACTATTTAGCGTGCACCTTATGTTAGAAGTCATTTGAGGGCTAAACTCCTTGGGTTTGAAGTTGAACTTTTCATATGATGAATATAGTACCTAGGTAGTCATACCTACAAATTTTCAGGGTAAGCAACTAAGAGTAAGCTGGATGATTAAATTGGATAAACTGATGGATCAAAATCTGAACAATTTCTGAAATCATGGTAGTAGAGGAGTCTGACACACATGGTACTATAACTTTACTACCCGCTATATGTTTAGATATAAGATTTTTGTAAAACCTGGGATGCTAGATGTGTTTTCATAGGTTTTATATTTGGATTATTATGAATTATGAATATGTGTTGCTTCATTAATCATTACCTCTGTCTAAAAATATTTGCAAGGATACATTTTGCTGTTGGGAAACATTTTAATATATCTTCCCAACCAATGTTGCCTGTGCCACCTGGGCTTAGCTTGGGTGCCAGGGATGATAATGTTCAAGCAGTGATAACGACTCCTAATGTACCGTAAAAGTAGCGCTGTTACTGTTGGAGCTCTACAGTATCTTTATTTTAGGCTGAACAATGTATGGGTTCAATCATCGGCCTTAATTGTTGTTTTTGTATTCTGAACTCCCTGCATATTGCATTTTCTTGTTTATGTGGAAGAAAATGATGTTTGCTTTGGTAACATGTCTGTTTTAATCTGTTCTCTGCCAATGTTCAAATCTTTATACACAAATATAGATACAGTGGTTCTGTTAAGCTTACTTTTTTTCTTTTCATTTCCCCCCTCATTTGTAAGTTATTATGATTTTGATGAAGAAAGGAATTACATATACTTTTCTTCTTTGCAGCCAGGGAGAAAGCAATGGTTGTTAATTTGGAGTTTATAAAGGCTATAGTCACAGCTGAAGAAGTGCTATTGCTTGATCCTCCTTGCTAGGAGGTTCTACCGTTTGTTGAAAAACTCAGGCAATAACTTCCATATAAAAGTCAACCTAAACTTCGTGGACTTGCGGGTGAACAAGAAAGTGAACTGCAGGTTTCAACTGGCAGACAATGGTTACCTGTGCCAGAGTCTGCTGAAGGTTTATAGTCCTGAGCTTCCATTTGAGTTTCAAGTTCTGGAGATTGCTTTAGAAGTTGTCTGTACATTTTCTGGACACGTGTGGCAGATCTTGAGAGAGGTGCTTACCTTGTATTAGATGAATTGGCTAGGAATGTAAGCACCAAAAATCTTGAACATGTGCGAAGTTTGAAGAGCAGTCTTACATGTTTGCTGGCACACATGCAAAAGGTATGCTGCATAAGTACCATATTCTTCTTCCTCTTGTTCCTCCTGTTACTATCCCTTTGTTTCTTTTTCCATTTGTTTTACCATAGTTATTATCTGCTTTTGTTAATCTTCGCATTTTCTGATGTTGCTGTAAGTGATTGAAAATAGTTCTTTTGTTACCTATAGATAGTTGTGGAAGTTGAGAATTGAAGGATTATCCTTTTGGGAAAAACAGAAATATACGAAATCTACCAATTGGATTAAAATTTTTGCATTAGTATGATTTCTTTTTCTGGGTTTGAACAATATATGGGTTCAATCATGCGTCTTCATTGTTCTTGTTGTATTCTGATCTCTCTTTTCATGTTTTTGTGGAAGAAAATGATGTTTGTTTTGATAACATGTCTATTTTTGTAACAACATCCCAACAATTATACTCTATACTAATAGATAATTATATTACAAGAGAGTTTCGAGTCTCTAATAATGAAAGTGTATTTGAGTTAATTTCTTCCATAATAGAGGATAAAAGAAGAATTAGATTTTAAAATAATTAATTATTGGGGGTTAACTTATTTAAAGCAATAGGATAATAAAATGTTACTTAGTGAAATTAAAATATAAACCAATTACTTAGAGAATAAGACAATTAGTTTGCTTAAGTAACCATAGTATAATGTAAATTTTTTAATTATAATAATTAAGAACTAAACATGGTTAAGTTAAGATTAGGATATAAAAAAAATGAAATTGGTGTTGGCTGGAATAAAAGTTTGTGATATAGGTGGATTAGGCACATGATCACAAGTTTGAGTCCTTAGGCTAGAGCATTTGATGCGTGGATTGGGCATACGGTCACGAGTTCAAGTTTATGATGTGTGGGTTAGGCGCATGATCACAAGTTTGAGTCCTTAGGCTAGAGCTCTTGATGTGTGGATTGGGCGCACGGTCATACGAGCTCTTGATATGTGGATTGGGCGCAAGGTCATACATTTAAGCCGTAGCTAAGCCAGTTTCACGAAAAAAGGTGTTGGCTGGGATAAAAGCTTGTGATGTGTGGATTAGGCGCACGGTCACAAGTTCGAGTCCTTAGGCTAGAGCTCTTGATGTGTGGATTGGGCGCACGGTCATGAGTTCAAGCCGTAGCTAAGCCTGTTTCATGAAAATGGTGTTGGCTGGGATAAAAGCTTGTGATGTGTGGGTTAGGCGCACGATCACAAGTTTGAGTCCCTTAGGCTAGAGCTCTTGATATGTGGATTGGCGCACGGTCATACGTTCAAGCCGTAGCTAAGCCAGTTTCATGAAAAAAGGTGTTGGCTGGGATAAAAGCTTGTGATGTGTGGATTAGGCGCACGGTCACAAGTTCGAGTCCTTAGGCTAGAGCTCTTGATGTGTGGATTGGGCGCACGTCATGAGTTCAAGCCGTAGCTAAGCCTGTTTCATGAAAATGGTGTTGGCTGGGATAAAAGCTTGTGATGTGTGGGTTAGGCGCACGGTCACAAGTTCGAGTCCTTAGGCTAGAGCTCTTGATGTGTGGATTGGGCGCACGGTCATACGTTCAAGCCGTAGCTAAGCCAGTTTCATGAAAATGGTGTTGGCTGGGATAAAAGCTTGTGATGTGTGGATTAGGCGCACGGTCACAAGTTCGAGTCCTTAGGCTAGAGCTCTTGATGTGTGGATTGGGCGCACGGTCATGAGTTCAAGTCCTTAGGCTAGAGCTCTTGATGTGTGGATTGGGCGCACGGTCATGAGTTCAAGCCTTTAGCTAAGCCTGTTTCATGAAAATGGTGTTGGCTGGGATAAATAGCTTGTGATGTGTGGGTTAGGCGCACGGTCACAAGTTTGAGTCCTTAGGCTAGAGCTCTTGATGTGTGGATTGGGCGCACGGTCATACGTTCAAGCCGTAGCTAAGCCAGTTTCATGAAAAAGGTGTTGGATTGGGATAAAAGCTTGTGATGTGTGGATTAGGCGCACGGTCACAAGTTCGAGTCCTTAGGCTAGAGCTCTTGATGTGTGGATTGGGCGCACGGTCATGAGTTCAAGTCCTTAGGCTAGAGCTCTTGATGTGTGGATTGGGCGCACGGTCATGAGTTCAAGCCTTAGCTAAGCCTGTTTCATGAAAATGGTGTTGGCTGGGATAAATGCTTGTGATGTGTGGATTAGGCGCACGGTCACAAGTTTGAGTCCTTAGGCTAGAGCTCTTGATGTGTGGATTGGGCGCACGGTCATACGTTCAAGCCGTAGCTAAGCCAGTTTCATGAAAAAGGTGTTGGCTGGGATAAAAGCTTGTGATGTGTGGATTAGGCGCACGGTCACAAGTTCGAGTCCTTAGGCTAGAGCTCTTGATGTGTGGATTGGGCGCACGTCATGAGTTCAAGTCCTTAGGCTAGAGCTCTTGATGTGTGGATTGGGCGCACGGTCATGAGTTCAAGCCGTAGCTAAGCCTGTTTCATGAAAATGGTGTTGGCTGGGATAAAAGCTTGTGATGTGTGGATTAGGCGCACGGTCACAAGTTTGAGTCCTTAGGCTAGAGCTCTTGATGTGTGGATTGGGCGCACGGTCATACGTTCAAGCCGTAGCTAAGCCAGTTTCATGAAAAAGGTGTTGGATTGGGATAAAAGCTTGTGATGTGTGGATTAGGCGCACGGTCACAAGTTCGAGTCCTTAGGCTAGAGCTCTTGATGTGTGGATTGGGCGCACGGTCATGAGTTCAAGCCGTAGCTAAGCCTATTTTCATGAAAATGGTGTTGGCTGGGATAAAAGCTTGTGATGTGTGGGTTAGGCGCACGGTCACAAGTTTGAGTCCTTAGGCTAGAGCTCTTGATGTGTGGATTGGGCGCACGGTCATGAGTTCAAGCCGTAGCTAAGCCTAGTTTCATGAAAATGGTGTTGGCTGGGATAAAAGCTTGTGATGTGTGGATTAGGCACATGGTCACAAGTTTCAATCCTTAGGCTCTAGTTCTTGATGTGTGGATTGGGTGCACGGTCCTTAGTTCAAGCCGTAGCTAAGCCAGTTTCATGAAAAAGGTGTTGGTTGGGTAAAAGTTTTGTGCTGTGTGTATTTGGCCCGCAATCACAAGTTTGAATGCTTAGGCTAGACTCTAATTAAATAGGTTGGCGGGATTTGATGTTTTATGGCTTGGTTTATTTTGTTTATTTGATTTCAGAAAAGTTTTTGTTATGTTATTGGTGTCTTAGGGGGTAAAAGAGACCTTTTTCAGGGCAACATCTGAATTGCTAAGGCTTTATACCACTTTTCATTTACTTTAAATCTCTTAAATCTTAAAGTCCTAATATTTGCGACAATAAATTTTAAGTTGCTTTTGTTTTAAACTGCAATTAAGTCAAAGTGGTATATGGGAGACTTGCTTTTTATTTTATCTTCATTTATATGTTGCATCTAATGTTTAAATTCTTTCTCTATTCGTGCAAATGTTGCTATTAATTGGAAAATGTTGCCAATCGCTACTGGGAATGAGCACGAGGAGATTCAAGCTGAGCTTGAGGTGACTCTCTTCTTACCCTATCCCTCCTTTTTGTGGTTGTTCTGAATGGGATAAATGTCAAATGTGTTTCCTAGTTTATACTCTCTATTATTAGTTTATTTGTTGTTTCTTTGTTTCTTCATTTTGGAATTGCTCTCATGTCTAGGGATTGCTTTCATTTTAAAATTTGTTTCTAATTGCCTCTATTTAATAATGATATTCATGATTTTCACTACCCCTCAAATGTGAAATTAGATAAAAGTAAACTGTTTGTTGAGAATTAATTTGGTTTCCAATAAAGTTATTTCTATTTAGTTGGATAGTATGACTTGGTGTAAATGCTATATACAAACAGCTAAACAAAGAAGACAACACCATTATATACTAACAGCTAAACAAAGAAAACATATATATATATATATATAGACTAAGTGCTGCATGAAATGTCCCTTTTTTCTGTCTTTCTTTTCCCCTAAAAATGAGAACTCTCTCTTTTGACAATTGGGCGGTCCTTATCATCGCATTAGCTAACTAGGATGATACCATGATATATCTATAATAACAAATAGAAGTGAGTGAGAACATGTTCATACCCAGACTCATAGAGGAGCATTCACGTGAAGGTTGCTATCCATGAAAAGAGACAGAGAATCTCAAATGTGATGAGTAAATGAGTAAAAATTGATTGTGGGTGCGTGAGTCATCATGACCTTATTATTTAACTTTCTTGAACATAATGAATCAGATTCTCGCCAAGTCTAATTCAGAAACAGGTACCCTTATAAACTTGGTCAAATAACTCTTGCTCTCCCCTGAAGCATGTGATATATAATAACCTCTAATTGTTGTGGTAGATGATATTGATTTAGTGTTGTCAAATTTTAAATTTAGTGCTGTCTTCATAACTACAATTGTTTTAATACTGGCTGGCACTTGGCTTGGCTTCTCTATTAGTAACACAACAGCAGTATTATTTATGTAACTCGTAGGCTAATAATCGGTGATAATTGCTTAAGTGTTTGTATCATTTGCTGCTACAATTCAAAAACAGGTACCTCTACAAACTTGCTCAGATAGCTCTTGCTCTCCCCTAAATCACGTGATAAGACTATAATTTTTATGGCAGATGATAATATTGTTCCTAGTATGTTGCTGCAAGAAATATGCAAAACACTTGGCTTTTTAACTACAACTACTTTGGTACTAGCCATCACTTGGCTCATCTGTTAGAAGTGCAGTACTATTTATGTAACACCAAAGCTAATAATTGCTTAAGCATATCTAAATTTTAAATTTTACAGAAAAAAAGAAAAAAAAAATTTAAACATCATCACCAACACATTATAGCCAATTAAAAATTTAGGCATTTTATAAAGTGACATTTCAGGGGAAGCATGATTTACTCATTTACTGATCTCTAAAGAACTTCATAGCCTGCAGTTCGGTGCCTAACTAAAGAGTAAGTGAAGATGAGAGTAGAAGGATTTGTGGTCCAACAACCAGAGACATCTTGGAAGTTGGACCTCGGTAAGTACCCTATCTCAATACTAACATTTTAGGCACATCTTTCAATGTTTAATAGTCAAAATCAAGGCTGATTAATGTTTCTTTTGCTTCATTTTGGTGCTCCATGATGCTTTACTTTAACCAGCAATATATGCAGCTTAATTCTTTGCATTTGGTGTTGATTAAATGTTACTTTTGCATTCTTCTTAGTTGTTTGTTTCTTTGATAAATAAGAACCAGCAATACGACTAGTGGTAAATAGTATTCCTTCTCTATGTTAGAACAGGCTTATGTGTAGCAACTTGAGTCAAGTAGATTAAAGCTTACCCAGCTCAAACAAGACCTTCAAAGAGCGTGCTCTCAGGTATGTAGTTCTTTTTTCTTTTTATATATAACTTCATATTTGTAGTTCTTTTTTCTTTTTATAACACTTAATGATTATTATTTGTAGTGTTAAATGTTATAATATGTTATGTTGTAATTTTTATACATCTCTATGATTATTATTTGTAATATACATTGTTGTGTTAAATGCTATTTTTTTTACTGTTTCAGGAATCTTTCAACAATATCCAGTTTCTCAAGTGCAGAAAATACACTTGCAGGTATTTCTTTTATTGACAAGTACTTCATCATCTTTTTATTGCCCTTCTATTCATTTAGTTATCCAATATCTCATTAATTAGAGTTTAAAAACAGAATGTTTAAGTAATTACTCATTAGAGAAACTTGGTTAACATAGAAACACAAGTTTTAGTTCAGCACTTAAATAGTTACAAGTTACTCATATAACAATTTATACATTCATCAAGTTATTTTTTAAGACACATTTAACTTGGGATTGAGCCACAAGATACTGTACATAGGTGCAGCAACATATAAGTCCCATAATCCTTTACAATCCATGATTACATAGAGAAATGAAACTAAGTAAAATTCTTGTGATTGTCATGCAGGTTGTGGAGAGTGGAGAGTTAAATTTGTTTACAGCTCACTCTCATGATTAGGAGCCATATTTGATTTGAAGTTCTGAACTGAAAGCTTTACCATACTTTCGGAGTTCTTTTGATTAGGTGGGAGGGATCCTTTCAATATTTTTAATGTCCATACGGAAGCAGCTAGCCCTTTTTATGGCATATTTTTTGTTTATTGAAATTGCTGGAAGATAATACTGTAGGCTAAATACAGTGAAAGATTCCTTTCCTTTATTTGGAATGATGTTCATTGATGCTTTTATGGAGCAAACAATCTATTTGATTGGGTTCCATATGATACTAGGTCATTTATTTGGAATGATGTTCATTGATGATGTTCATTGATGCTTTTGAGTTTAAGCAATGTTTAAGAAAAGCAGTGTCTTCGTGGCCTTTTTGGCTTATAGTAATATGATTTAGGACTCAAAATGTATGTACATGGGTTTGCACCAACTTGTGGTGGTGCTAATAATTTTTTTACTGCTCTTGGGGGAATAGGAGATGTAGACATGAAGAAGTCTAACTAGTGGAATGTTACATCTAATTAAATTTTGTTCTGCTTTAGTTGGAGTGTTTTGATTGCCTAGCAGTCTTAGAATTAAACCAGTAGCCACGTTCAGACCTGCCAAGCCAATTTGTTTTAGCTAGTTTAGTATAAATTAGTAGACATAAGTGGCAGATTTCTAATTACAGTGAGTCAGACTGATAAAGTTCCTAAGATGATACTTCTTATTTGCTTGAAAAAGTTTTTGATATTCTAGTGTCCTTGTGGACTGCTAATTTATTTCAAGTCTCTCTATCATGTCTTTGGAATAAACTTTTTGTATTAATTGACTCACTTTTGCTCTCTTCTCATTGATGCATGCAATATCTTGGGCTCTTATTTCAACAAGATCTGGGCTTTTACTTGACACCCAACTTTATGTCTATGCCTTGTGTCTTTTGCTATCTTTGCAATTGATTAGCATGAAATTGATGCATTTTTATTTTTGTGCCTTCTAAAAGAGGAAATTGTATGCTTTTAAAGTGTTTTACTTTTAAAGTATTGTATGCTTTTGCATTCATTTATATATATTCATTCTTCAGAATTTCAGGCTTTATTTTCCAGAGCTTGTGATAGACCAAGTGCAGTCGGTGGACCTCTCATCTATAAGGTAAGTAAAGCCTAAAATCGAAAATTTAATTTATCCTTTAGTTATGAAATTACCGCTTGGAGCAATTCAAATTGCTGTGCCTGTTATTCTTTTAAATCATGGGCCAGAGTAATTGTTTTTATTAGGGCTTGATCTTCAGTGTTACTTGAATTATCTTACTGATGTTATTGGATTTACAATAGCTATAAATGTGCCTAATTCTTGTTTCTAGTGAACATTTGAATTTATGTGCTTGTCATTCTTTTACGTCATGGGCCATAATCATGTGATATACAGCTATAAATGTGCCTTATTCTCTTGCCTAGATTGGTTTTAGGATCCAATGCAATAATCCACAGCACCTTTGTCTAATTGTATTTCACTTTGGACTTTGCCTCATTATGGTCTTTCTTGTTAACTATGCTATTTGGTCTTTTGCTTTTACTTTTCTTGTTTTAAATGTATTTCTAGCATGTATGAGGATTGGGATATCTTGGTTTGTGATTGTAGTGCAAAGCTTTCTGATCTTGCTTTAGCCTTTGGAAAAATTTGTGAAGGAGAAGGTTTCAAGTACATAAAGGAATGTTTTGAAACTTCTAGATTGCTACACCTTAAACTGCTGTTGTTTCTTGTTGGTGTAATAGCATAGCTGTTGCTGTTCAATTGTTGGTGCCATAGCAGCAACTGCTTCTGTATCTTGTTGTGCACTTTGTTGGTGCTTCACCTTGTGTCATTCTTTTTAAAAGATGTTAAAACGCTACAAAAAATAGGTAATTAACTGTGGCGTACTTGTAAGGGTTACTTTGTACATGCTTGCAATGCCCAGACATGCTAGAAATCACCTTCAGAATTAGAAGAGTTTCTTGTAGATAATTAATAACAGATTCTATTTTTCATTATTTTCTAATGTTCTTAGTTCTGATACCTTAACTGTCCAGTACTTTATGTTAATCTTTCCTCTTATTGAAACCTTTTTTGTAGGCTGCAGAGAGGCTCAATTCAAGTGAAGGGGAACTCAAAGCACAACTCAAGAATTTTCATAGGGATCCTAACATATCAAGTAAGGCACTCATTTCGTTGCAATTTCTAATTTTGTATCTATATATGCTTATTTTTGGCATTGATGATGCATTTGCTTTACTTCAGAGATGGTGATTTGCAAATAACAATTGATTAATGTTAATATAAATGCTTTGGAAGCTTAGATGTCTCTTTTCTTTCTTTTTGTGCTTTATTTTTTGGTAGCTTAAAATCCTCCTATTTTGTACTGTTTCCTCTCTCTTCATACATTCTTCATTTATCTAAAAAATTATTTGGCTGGGAAATATTTAAATGAATACAGGAAAGCCATTCTTGTTGTGATGGGAAAATCCAATCAAACACTATGCAATAACATCTAAATATTCTCCATAATTCCTGTTCAATGATTGTCCCACGGTAATCGATTCAAGCTGGACACAAGTTAATTATTAAATACTTGTGAATATTTCTTATGGATGCTTATGTGCTAGAGATGGCTTAGGGGTTTTAGGATTATATAGTACAGAAGTTGGAAGGAAAGGAACATTAGGATTTGTGACAGTAATAAGTAAAGAATGAGATAGAAGACTTGATTTAAATTCTGAAAGACTTGATTTATGGAAGATAAGGAACATTAGGACTTGATCTAAAACAATATGCCTCTGAAGTCTGATTTAACTTATTTTCAGCACATTTTGTACCTGTAATCATTAAAAATTCTCCATTTATAAGGCAGAACAGGAATGGCTTTCCTCTTTTAGTTAGTGGCGTTCCTCCTAATGCATTCATCGAAACTGGTCATTTTTTACAATTTAATTTATATTTAAATTATATTTGAAAATGTTATATTTGAAAATGTTTACATTTTAATCATGATTTAAATTTAAATTTTGATTTTACATACTCGTGAGGATTTATTCGTTACTTCTCTATATTCTGACTTAGTAAGAAGAGAATGCAATAGTATATAACAAGAACTTGTTCAGTAGTGTAAGGGAATCTACCCTTGGATATTGCTGCTTGGAACATTCAAATTGCTGTGCCTGTTATTCTTTTAAATCATGGGCCACAGTAATTGTTTTTATAAGGGCTTGATCTTCAGTATTACTTGAATTATCTTAATAATGTTATTGGAATTACAATAGCTATAAATGTGCCTAATACTTGTTTCTTGTAAACATTTGAATTTCTGTGCCGGTCATTCTTTTACTTCATGGGCCATAATAATTTTCATAATGGCTTTGTCTTCATTGTTTGTTGAATTATCCTAAATGTAATATACACCTATAAATGTGCCTTATTCTCTGGCTTAGATTGGTTTCAGGATCCAATGCAATAATCAATAGCACCTTTGTCTTATTGTATTTCACTTTTTTCCTTGCTTTTCTTGTTTTAAATGTATTTCTAGCATGCATAAGGATTGGGATGTCTTGGTTTGTGATTGTAGTGCAAAGCTTTTTTATCTTGCTCTAGCCTTTGGAAAAATTTATGAAGGAGAAGGTTTCAAGTACATGAAGGAATGTTTTGAAACTTCCAGATTGCTACACCTTAAACGGCTGTTGTTTCTTGTTGGTGTAATAGCACAGCTGTTGCTTTTCAATTGTTGGTGCAATAGCAGTAGCTGCTGCTGCATCTTGTTGTGCACTTTGTTGGTGCTTCACCTTGTGTCATTCTTTCCAAAAGATGTTAAAACACTACAAAAAAAAAAGGGCCCCATTGATGTTGAACTAAAATTCCTATGAAAGGGAGTGGTTAGACCTGTAAAAAATCTTGCCACTTGGGCACCAAAACTTTCAGGACTGAGGGGGATTCACTGTGTTAGGATATATTTAGAATATGTTTAGGATATTTATAATATCTTTAGAATATTTTAGGAGATCTTTAGAATATATTATAGAGTCAATTAGTTTTCTAATTGAGGAAGCAATTTTAGAAGTCATATCCTAATTTCATCAAGTTTCTTGTATTTCCTTATTTGATTAGAATTACTAGAATATAAAAAGGGGTTAGTGTTTTGTCTTTTGTATCACATCAAATACATCTAACACATACTATTGTTTAATCTTCATTCTCTTTTGTTCCTTTTTCCTACCTAAGTCCTATAATTTCAACATGGAATCAGAGCGGTACCATCCATTTTGAGGGTGTCCATGCTTTCTGCTATGTCGAGTTCTATAAAACTCCTTTATGAATTCTCCTTTATTGTTTTCCTAACCCATTCTTTCATCTTTTTTATGGTGCTCTAATGCAGTGAGCATGACTTGATAATTGGATTTTCTTATTGTTCTATGATTCTCCTATTTTGGCTTAGTCTTGGGTGAGATACTGGATTCTTGCCCCTAATTGGCTCCGCTTCCACTGTTTGGCTCCGTTCTAGCTTTAGTCTCCATTCCCTTGTTTGGCTTTGTTTCTACAGTATGGATCTTTTCTAATGTTGGCATAGCATTGAGGGAGAGTGAGAATGACATTGGTAACTTTTCTTTGATACAATTGTTCGTTATGTTGTTCTCTTCCCATCGACGATCATTCCGATGGTACTTCTTTCCCATTGATGAGTCATACCACATCTCTTTAATGCTAGTGTTTGTCATGTTCTCTTTCTACTGATAAGTCATGTCAGTTGTGACTTCTTCTCAAACCAGTGTTCGTGATGTTCTCTTTCCATCGACAATCATTCCGATGGTGACTTCTGTCCCACTAATGAGTCATACCAGTGGTGACATCTCTTCAATACTAGTGTTTGTCATGTTATTCTGTTCCATCGACGTTCATTCCGATGGTGATTTCTTTCCCACTGATGAGTTATATCAGTGGTGACTTCTTTTCAATCTTCAATACTAGTGTTTGTCATGTTATTCTGTTCCCATCGACGTTCATTCCGATGGTGATTTCTTTCCCACTGATGAGTTATATCAGTGGTGACTTCTTTTCAATACTAGTGTTAGTATTGTTCTTGATGTTGTTCTCTTACTATCGACAGTCATTCCGATGGTGACTTCTTTCTCATTGATGAGTCATACTAGTAGTGACATCTCTTCAATACTAGTGTTTGTCATGTTATTCTCTTCCCATCGATGATTATTTCGATGGTGGTCTCTTTCCCACTAATGAGTGTTTGTCATGTTATTCTTTTTTCACCAATGATCATTCAGATGGTAACTTCTTTCCAACTGATGAGTCATACTAGTGGTGTTTCTTCTCAAGTTGTCTAGGTCTGTCATCTAGTCAAACAGAACCCTAAAATCTCTTCTTCTCAAGTTGTTTGAGTCTGTCTTCTGGTCTAATAGAATGCTAGCTTTTTAGGCTGATGATCATTCTTTTCGACTTGCTGAGTTATCTTTCCAGCAATGTTCATCTCTCCAGCGTCTCCAGCATCGTTAGTCCACTTTATATTTATGTTATTTATTTAAAGTATTTATATGAAACAAGCTTAAAGCTTAGTAAGATTTAGCTTGAGGAGGAGTGTAGAATATATTTAGAATATGTTTAGCATATTTATAATATCTTTAGAATATTTTAGAAGATCTTTTAGAATATATTATGAAGTCAATTAGTCCTCTAATTGAGGAAGCAATTTTAGGAGTCGTATCCTAATTTCATTATGTTTCTTGTATTTCCTTATTTAATTAGAATTACTAGAATATAAACAGGGGTTAATGTTTTGTCTTTTGTATCACATCAAACACGTCTATCACATACTTTTATTTAATCTTCATTCTCTTTTTTTCCTTTTCCTTACCTAAATTCTATAATTTTAACACACTGAAATCTGCAATACCCATGAAAGGTGTTGTGTTCTGCTCACAAACTTTGATTGTATCAGAGATGTGGGTTTTAATATGATGGTTGCTTGAAGACTTATTTACTCTGCTGTCTCTTTGGTGTTCTCAAGGTAGCGATAGTGATGTTGATATGCTTTACAAGTGAGCTTCCTCTTCTAACTCATATTTACTTTCCAAGTTTTATCTATATATGTGATTGGTTTTAGTCAAGGTTGTCAAAATTGCATGTTCGGATCGTGGAATCGCACGATTTTACGCATGTGCTTAGCTAGAACAATCCCGATCCCAGCTGAGAACTTGGTATGCTAGGATTGTGTTGGGATCGCGTCCCAACACATAAAGTTGGTAGGCTCGGATCAATCACACCACTTCTCCATTTTAGTTCTTGGAGCAAGTTATTTTCGAAAAAAAAAAACTTGCCCGAAACAGCTTTCCACTTGAGTGAATCCCCAGTTGTTGCTGTGATTGAATCTCAAAATAGAGACCTGCAATTGAAGCCCCTACATGACTTACAACTTGAGCTGGTGTGTCTGGGTGCTGCGACTGGAGCTTTTGGAGCATCTAGGTGCTGCTGTGTCTGGTGTGAAAGGTAGCTTCTGAGGTCTGAGTTCTGGCTTTAAGGCAATAGGCTTCTGGTTGTTGGGTTTAAAATCAAGGGACTAGAAAGTGTAGGATATGACTTGGGTTCAGCAACAGTATAAAGCTTAGGTGTCATTTTTTGACCATTAGGTGCCTTATGAGGTGTGGGTTTGATTTATATATAAAATTATATATTTCAGTGGAGTAGTTTCCATTTCATTATTTTTGTCGTTTTCTTCTGATAATTAAAAATGACACTATTGGGGAATGCTTCAGCATTTATCACTTAAGTTTCCAACTTTCCATTATGATTTTATTTTAGAGAATTAATACATTAATAAAAAAATATAAATGAGTATTTTGAATTAGAGTTTAATTAAACGTTGATTTTGCCTATTTATGTTACTTTATATGTATATATATGTGTGTGAATATAGTTTTGTATTATAGGTAAGAGCTTACGATACGTGTTACGATCTCACGTTTTATGTGTCTACCTTTCCTTTTCGATCCTAGGTAGAATCTTGAGTTTGACAACCTTAGTTTTAGTAACTTTTGGGAATTGTACTTTAGCAGGTATATCTCGCCGGTATTAAGTTCGCATAGATTATAAACTTATACACTTCAATGCGCAATGAGCTCCTAAGCTTGATTTAAGACTCTATTTGTATGTGCGAAAAATACAATTTGAGCCATAATGCAGTAAATATATCAAATCAGTGGGAGAGTGAAGAGCTATTTCATTTATAAAGGTAGATTTTTATATTTGGGCTTTATAGGCATACATTTGAATTTAGTTTTTCTTTGACAATTTAGTATTTATGACACATGTTTTGCAAAATCTTTTATATGGTTCAAAATTTGTTACATACTTACATGTATATGAAGTGTGCATAGTGGATAATGCAAATGAGAGACCTAAGTATTATATACTTCTTTTTCATCTAACTGAAATGGTTCGTGTGATCTTTAGTTGACTTGCTTTTAAAATTAAATTGAAATCTATATTGATTTTGTTGTAGTTGTGGCAATATGAGTTTTGTTAGGTTGCCTAAAGTTTTACTTGAAACATAGGAATAAGGAGAGTTACACAGAAAGGGAGAAGACGCTTTAATATATATTAGTTTATTTGAGTTTTTACTTGAGTATCTTTGGTTCAATTGAATTTCAGTTAGTTTCTTGGTCATTATTTGGAGGAAAAATGTACCCAGATAGAGTGTTCCCTGTTGGTCATTTACTAAACAATCATGTGCTCATATATTGTTCCTTTTTGCTCCCTAAATTGGGAAAGCATTAAAACTAAACAGTCATTTGTTGCAACGTTAACAGGAAGGATAATAGCTTATTTTGTAATCTTCTTCACAAATCAACAGTTCGTGAGGCTTCTGACAAGGTATATTCTTACACACATATTCGGTTTGTGCTGTTCATGTTCTATTATGTCAATATTAAACATGAAGGGCTCTGATTATCTATTTATGGCAGTTAAATCACTACTATTGTTGTGGGCTGCTTTCACATGTTCGATTTGAGAATTGGCCATTTTGTTTGTTGAGAAATCTACTTGATAAATACAAACTCTGAACTGTTTCATACCTAGCTTAGATGTTAAATCCTGCATAGCAATCTTGCACCAGATTAGACTGAATAGAAGTTTCATAACTCTTTTTTTTCTTCTCCATTACTCTCTGTTTTGTTTGTTCTCCATTTATGCATTTTCTCTGCTAATAGTTGTGTTTTCCTGATAGTAGGAGGTGGGGTGTTTATGTTATTAAGTAAAACATAATTATCTCGGCTTATGTTATTAAACAATGAAATCAATATTAAAATTATATTACTAAATTGGAAAACATATATAAAATAGTAATTTTTTGATAAAAAAATACAAAGGAGAAGTAGACTTTCTTTTGGGTGAGACAAGAATAAAATTGAAGATTTTGAATCATTGTAAAGATTTTGATTGTTTTGTAAGCCTCAGAATTATCTGGACTCTAGGCAGCATTAGCATTCCCTTTTATCCTAGGCTACAAGATCTTGGTCATCAGAAAAGGTGCATGACCAGAGTTAGAACCTACTTGAAAAGTGAAAAGTGTTGTCATGATTGTCAAATCGTGAATCAAATAGCGGAAGACTTATTTTTCGAATCGTGAATTGAAATGTATCGTGAATTGAAACGTATCGTGAATCGTAAGATTCATGATCAATTATTAAAAATAACATAAAGTATATTTTTCACATAATGAAACAGTAAAAATACTTAAATATTTGTATTTTAAAATCAAATAACTCATTATATAGCAAGCAAATTTGAAATTTATACTTCAAAATACATCAAGATTCAAGCCATATAATAAAAGAGAATAAAAAAAAAAGTGACTGCATACGTTCTGCCTCTCCAAAAATAATATTTAAAAAAAAAGACAACATTTCACTATTTTCTAATACACAAAGCATAAAACATTGAGCAGAGTCAGCAAACAATGAGATACCAAATAAAAAAAGTACCAGCAGCAACTTGCAAACAGAGAGGCAGAGAGTTGGGGACCAGTACACCAGAAAACTCTCACTTCTCACTGTAGACTAGAAGGTTGGAGACCAATAGACCAGAAAACTCTCGCTTCTCACTTCTCACTGTAGACCAATGGTGGTGGAAGCTCTCGTTTTTCATAAACAAAGAGGGATAATGGAGATTTTCCACAAAGAAAGAGGAAATAAGGGGTTGGGTTTTCTAAATAAGAGTGAGGAGGAATGTTTACGACAGTTTCCCTCTAGTTTCTAAAGGAATCTGCCAAAAAAAAAAGGTGTTTTAGGGCTTTTTTGAATTCGGATTTGCGCAGATCCGACCCAGATCTTTTCGCGATGACTCGGTAGCCAGAATCGCAGCCAAAGTTGTGATTCCGGCACGATTCCAGCGATTCCGGCCACGATTCTAGCGCAAAAACGAAACGTCGTGCGATCTGCATCGGTTGGCTGCAGAATCAGATTGAATCGCCCGATTCGTATCGCGATTCTTGCGATCCAACTACACTGAGTGTTAAGCTAAACTTTAGTTTCTGGACACACATATAAAAGTCATTGCAACTTTGAAATACAAACAGAGCTAGCTTGACATACTTAGCCATGTGGAAACCACCACAAAAGATGTTCTTTTGACTTTGTGTGAACATTTGGCATTTGCTATTACTGTGAATGGTACCACCAAAGGTTCATTGCTGTGAATGGTACCGACAAAGGTTCATTGCTAGGAAAATGCAGTTTATTTTTGTCTTTTTTATGGAAACATTTTTTTTTTGGCCATAGATTTGTATTCAGTGGAAACTTAAGTGGGAACCAATAAAACATATGAATACTGAATAGCATTAATTATTTAAAAGTTATATACATAAAAAAAATCAAGATGCCCCATAAAGAAACATAACAAGCACATAATATGAACTTGACACCAAAGGATATATTGAAAAGAACAAAAGAAAAAACTTCTTAATTACAATACGAGGTTATAGGAAATATGAATTTTTTTTTATTAAGATTGCAATCCTATGTTTCCATATGGGCTTCCATCCTAGTAAGAAGTATTTTGTTTTGCATTAAGAGAGTCTCATTCACCTCATAATTCGTACTGATGAAATACAGGTAACTTTGAATAAAATGGAGTGCAAACATGGACTGCAAACAAGAATAAAAGAGTAACTTTGAAATACAAGCCAACATGAAGCAGCTCTCTGATGCTCTTTTAAATTCTAATTCAGATTGAGAGAAGCCAATCATTGGAGGAACATAGCCATTTGACTTGGGAAAAAATCGGGTAAAGTTACTCCATTTTTTCTCTTGCTTCTTTTCTCCTTCTTTGAGAAGGTGCTGTGTTTTTTTTTTTTTTTCTCCTTGAAACTAGGTTTTTCTTTCTTTTGCTTTGTTAGTATTTCTGATGATGAAATGCTGAATCTGCCATCCTTTTTTTTTTTTTTTGCTTCCTTGATCTATATAGTTTTGTTTTTTGGTTTCTTTGATGTTGAAATGCTGCAATGTTCTTCCCATTTCTGGGTTTTAGATGTTGTTTTTGGTGGTGCATGTGTTTGACAGATCTTCCTTATTTGAATGTTGATTTTAATCATTATATGTGCATCTGTGTTAATCCATACATTCAACCTCTCATTGCAGAAAGGTTAGTGTCTAAAATATCATTAGTTATCCATTCTTTAATGCTTTGGAATACATCCATAATTTCCCTTTATTTTTTTTGCTGAAACCTTATCTTTCCTTGGTTGTTCGTTTTTTTTTTTAATAATTTGGGTAGAATCAAAATCCTATGCAACAAAGTAGAGTTGACAGCCATTATTCTATGAATTTTACTGAGTTTTCAGGTTTTTTGTTTCTTTTTTGCTTTTTTTTTTTTCTAGAAGTTCATCCATAGTATTTTGGTCTGGAATTGAACCAAACACTATACACCCACCAGATTGGGATATGTTGGAATTAAGCACTTGTACAATGAAGATGATCATTCAGGTTGATACTGAGTATACTGAAGTCATAATTTTTTATCGATGGTTGGTATACAACCAGACAAACAAACAATGGCTAGCACAGTTCAAAAAAGCAATGATAATGCTGAGAATGGTGAGTGGCAAAAAAAATCATGGACATGTTCTAATTTTTTATCGAAGTGAATATTTTCTCACAAATATATTTTCACAGTTTATGCCTTTTAAGTGTAAGCTTTTGTCATTTATTTTGATCAGAAAATTAATTTGATAATGAGAAAGCAGAAATCAAAGTAAGAATTAGATGTACCTACACATGAAACTATTAAGAAAAATAAAGATGATATTTTCTGCAAGAATTATTGGTATGGTGTGGTTGTGCTTGCTTTCGGTCATCAATGAGCAATTGGAGACTAAGTATAATAAACTAATTGAAGTTGAGGATTGTCAACTTATAGCAGTTGACAAGAAGTGTTACACTGAACATGGTCAGTTAAGTGCACAAGAAAACAAAACTGTTGAAGCTATTGTGCAAGCTAGGTATTATCTATCTGTGTTGCTTTATTCTTTGCCTTTGCTGTCATATTTTGATATGCGTGTTATTATAAGTGAAATGTCCACGTGTCAATCATATTAGTTGGAATTGAACTTCAATGACCCTTAATAGGAAATCACTACCTAAATTCTTGATCCTTATAAGTACTTGATCCTTATTGGTACTCAATTTGTTACCAATATACTAACATTGAGATAAATTATTTTTACTTACTTAGTACTTGATCCTTCTTGCCACTTGGTAAGAAGACTACATCTAACAATCAAATTGGTATGCTTTCTTTTTGTTGTTGACAAACTGGTATCTAACTTTTTGTTGGATGAAAAGTGACAAGTCATATTTAGAATGGAGGAAGGTACAAACAAGAACTGAGATTTCTACAAGTGCTTACTCAACTAATAAGCTTGAAAAAGCTTGAAAATTGAAACCTTTGTAGGTGAATATTGGGAATATGATGTGAAAGTAGCCATGCTGCCCGTTACCCACTTCTAACCAAAAGTACCATTATTTTATTAAAGTAACTTAATTTATATTTGTGAACAAAATTACTATTATATATGCTTTATTGATAAGTAATTTATTCATTTAAAAAATTTATTATATAACATTATTCAAATAAAATATATGTTTTTCATATTTTTTTATGTTTATTCCATTTCCCCATTTTATTTTCTTATTGATAACGTAGTATTATACATGATTGGCATAAGCTAAAGTTTGATTATCAAACAAACTTAGGTATCAACAACGAATCAAGTGTGATATTCTATATATATGAGTTTAGTAATGTAAATAGTAAGCACGTCAACTTAGCTCAATAATACAATGAAATTTATGTAAACGTAATAGATTAAATTTCTTAAAACAAGATGTGTTGTTTGTTAATCCTAGTACATATAAGCAATAATCAATGTGCCAGAACTAACTTAGCAACATAATTGCTATTTCTATGAGTGTTTGGCAACTTTTAAAATGCTCCAACCTTTATTATAAATTAATTATCTTAAAAGTTTAAACTATTAAGTTGAACTATTAAGTGAAAGTACGCGAATGGTTTTATATTTCTTACATTAGTCCCATAGTGCTACCTTTGACTTAATGCTTGGCTGTTTTTGTTCTATCATGATCCGATTTTTTGTTGCATACCTTGGTATTTGTGGAAGGCTATAATTAAGAATTCTGCTGCACTTAGCCATAAATAGTTGCTCATAGTAGTGTTTGTGAGTTGAGTTTGAGGTATTTTTGTAATCAACTCATTCATTAAAGTAGTGGATTGGGTTGAGAGATTTTTTTTCTCCTAAACCTGACCCAACTTATGCATGAGTAGGTTGCGTTGGGTTTACATAAAAAAAAATTTTCTCATTTGCTAAAATAAATGTCAAAATTAATATGAAATCAAGAATTTATTACATATCATAAAAAGTCTCAATAAAAACTAACATATACCAAGTTATTTAACAAGTCTCTAACAAACGAAAAGCTTAAACATAACAAGTATTAAGCATACACAAGTCCTAAAAGTCAAAAATAGATTTGCTTTTTCAACCTTATCAAAATGATGTCATTTTGTAAAATATATATATATGGGCTGGTTAGGGGTGTGGGTTGAAAAAATTTCAACTTGCACCCGACCCATGATCTGTGGGTTGAGAATTTTAAAACTCAATTCAACCTGCAAACTCTATCTAACATGCCAATTATAGGTTAGGTTGGGTTAAAATCATAAGTTTGAGGGTTAAAAACACCCTTAGTTATCCGATTTTTTGTCCCATAATTATGTTAAAATCATGATATGCCAGTCTATGTAGGCATATGATGTTGTTCAAGAACATCAACAGCATATGGTTTCTTGGTCCCCCTTCATCCTTGGGCCAGTGGATGGTTTTTCTGGTTCCTAGAGACTTTGTTTCATCATGTAAGTAGAACTTATGGTCTTCGAAAGGGGCTCGCCTTGTGGTAGCTAGGACCATGGTTGTTTCCTTTATAAGACAAATTGATGTGAGCTATCATGTGTGTGATGCAATCATAGTAGATATTAGGTGCATTTTGAACCTTGATTTGGAGATCGTTTTTGCAGCATCCTTTTCGGGGAGGGAATTAATGTGTAAAATATTATTTAGCTTGATAATGACTTCCTTCTTTGAAAACAACCTTCATTAGTGGGAGTTATCTTCCTCAGAGCTTTAGTTTTTTTCTTTTTTCTTTTTGTTCTCTCTTTACTTTTTTCTACTTTTGGTTGTAATGGAAGTGCAAGTAGCTAGCTATATAAGGGGAATAGGTGGTGTAATAAATGATCAAATTTTCAACATAATCATCATTTTAAAGATTGAGACTGATATTAGTTGAGCTTCCAGATAGTTCAAAAAAACTTGATATGATATTCACACTTATTTATAGACACATATTTTGGTGTGTTACTTCTGATATAAATTTTTTTGATATATAGTATTTTCCTTATATATGATAAAAATGAAAATGATTAAGATTTGACACAACATGAAAATTTTTTTACACTAATATGGTTTTAAAATTATATTTAAAAAAATTATTAAACATGAAATTTTTTCTGAAGTGCCATATCACTCAATATATTTCATATACCTTTTGAGTTTTAATATTAAAGTGTAATATTAAAATTTATAAAGTCAAAAACTTTTATTGACAATAATTTTAATTAAAAAATTTAGACTTTCGGTAAATTTATTTGTGAATGTTAGAGTAAAAAATAAATTCAGTATATTTATATTATCTCTAATTTAAAGGTATTGTAAATCTTTTTCACAAAATAATTATGTAAAAATAATAATGATATAAATTTTCAGCGCAGAACTTCAATTTTTTTCTCTCATTTTTTTTTAAAAAATGATCAAATAAGGACAAAGAGTCAGTCGGTCAAAATGAAACCCATGTTCTGAAAGTAGATTTCAAATAAAGCCTTTAAAATTTTCTTTTTGAGCACTAACACAGAATAATAGTTTTTTTATTTGTTTATTTATGTATACTTTATACAGTAAATACAATGTTGATACATTAAAAGTTTTGTAATTGCTTAGAATTATATCTTTCACATATAGATATTTATTAAAAGTAAGTAGTTTAATTTTTCTTGTTGAGTATATATTTTGTCTATCTCTTTAGGAGCATATCAGCAAGGTTATATCATTAAATTATGAACACTAACAATAAAAAATGTGGATTTACATATAAGTAAATACAATCACTAATATGTACTAAAGAGCATATATTTACATATAAATAATTTAAAAATCAATAAAAAATACTAAAACATCCATGTAAAAACTGTAAACATATCTATTTACAAATATTGTAATCATCATGGACATGTATTTTTTGATTTATTCTTTAGTTGGGAGACCAAAGTCAAATTGTCTTTCTGGATTGTCTTTAATTGCCCTACATTTTGTCAAAAGAATAATGTTTTGTTAGCTTATGAAATTATAATCTTAATTTATTAAATCAAAGCTATATTCAAAATAAATGCACATCTTGTAAGAATGCTTCTCAATTCTTTGTACATCTCAGCATCAATTAATTCTTGAGTTTTGAAAAACTGCAACATACTATTAGAAAATCATAAATGTGACATAGATAAAATAGCGTGTTATGTAATCACTTGACCAAATATAGATAGGTACATGGAGAATGCAGATATCTTATTTTGCATGAAATTTCTTAATTGCACAAAATAGAAATATGCAATTTATTTATCATAATTGAATTTATTAGATGTCATTTTCTTTGGTCATTCGATAATAGTTACCTATTCTCATGAATATAGCAATGATGGCTTAATGTTGCACCTTCCTGTCTCCTGTATGTATTAACAAATAAATTTAATGTTACTTGAACATGAAAGAAGCTTTCTCATCCATTCCCTTGAGCATACATTATTTTTCTGTCTCATTTGTTTGCCCACCAAAATATTGTAATAAGCATATATATAAAAACAACATCAAATTAACACATACAGAAATACATAGGTATCATTTCTTACCAATTATTCTTTTGAGTCAACAATTCTCTTTTGACCATCTTCCACAGTTGAGTTTTATCTACTAATATTGTGATTCCCCACCCAACATAGTATATTTATAGTCGATGAATCTACTTGCATTCAAATTAGATGAAATATATAAAATGAATAAAAATGATATGCATTTAAAGTATGAATTTTAGAATGAACTGGGTGCATGCGTGTATGTATATATATATATATATATAATCCTTACATGTATTCTAAAGCATATCAAATTCTCCCACGAACAGATTAGGTTATTTGATTATTTTTTTTTTAAATTGTAATAAAAATATAACTCGTCATTTACCTGTTTGTTAAAGTACATGTCCATATGCTTTCTTCTCAACTCTTTACATAAATCAAAAATCTCCCTGAATCTTAATTCATCTGCACATAATGATGTATAGTTCAATATTTAGCTATTAAAATATAATATTCACTAATATGCTAAATGTATATGCATATATACAAATAATACCTTGAGACTGAGATAACAAAACATCTTTGAAGTTTTGTGAAACTCAATTTTACAGGCACTGCTTTCTAATAAGGACAAAAGGAAGTCCTAAATTTTCTGTTGTTTTGAGTTTTATCCTTAGCAAGAAAGCTCTTATTATCGAGTGATGACCTGTCAAGATTTCAACATCAAAATGAACCATAATAATCTTGCCCCATTGCATAGGCCAGCTTTAGGATCTATGTTTCGCAAAAGTATCAACGGTGCACCTTTTTCCACTTTCAGAATATATGGAGGGCATTCCACCTGAAGCAATGGAGTTTAAGAATTCTTGTTGATATAAGTTGTTTGTATCTCCTTCAACCTCATTAAACGATACTAAATTCTTGTCTTCGCCAGGAAATTGGTTGATTATGAATATTATTGAGTTTGTCAACATCCTTATTTTTAGGTGTTAATATGGTTCTCTATACCATGCAAGAAGTGTCTCACCCATGGGATTCTAAATTCGGAAAAGTTGCTTGTATAAGTCTTTTGCAAACTGTTTTCTCTTTCCCATGTTATTGCCATTTGATGTGGTACTTGTACCATAGCATCTTGTTTGGTAGGTTCAATCCTATTGCCAATGCGCATAAGATATTGTGCAAAACAACGATCCTGCAATGATTGCATATTTTGCCGCAAATGTAAAAGTCACAATTTAAAAATAAGGATATCTTCTATACTATAAAACTGATTCAAAATCTCACCAAGGATAGATTCATCAAACCCAATCTAGAATTTGAATATATATATATATATTATATTATACAAACTCGGGAGTCTTTTGGATTTGCTCATGGTTGCGGAAGTATACGTGATATTTGTTATATAAATAGACTATATTCTCTTCTTGCCATGTTCAATATTGGAGATTGTCCCCAAACATTAATTGTTGTTTTAATCGTTGGCCAAACATCAAGATAATTCGCACTTTAAGGAATACTTGCCTTGCTGAAGAATAAAAAATAGACCAGACGGAAGGAGTACTCAAACTTTCATTCGATCATGCCGTCCTCTGTCATACTCACAAACACACTACACAACGACACAACAAATGCTAGCAAGAATATAGGTTGGGAAAAGAAGAGGAGCTAAGCTATGGTAATTTGGTGATAAGAAGATGGGGTTTTGGAGGCATAGTTCATCCTTGAATAAGTTTTGGCTAGCAGTTTGATGTTTCATGGCAATTGAGAAGAACAACTTTAAGGTGTCACCTCGAAGTACGAACACTGTTTCTAGTTTGATGATGCAAATTCAGGGGCAGGTTCCAATGACTTTAATTTGCTAGAATTAGGTGAAACTAGGGTAAAGTTTTGTTAGAATCATACTTGCAGCATTCCATTGGAACTGTACGATCTTCCAGGTCTTGAAGATATACTAGCGGTGGATGCGTGGAATGAGTGCTTGAGTGAGGAGGAGCGATTTGATTGTTTGAACTTGGCAAGTATCTACTTGACATGGACCAAGATATATTTTAAATGATTTCTTGGAACTTCACTTGCCAAAATAGAGAAACAGAGATAACTGATGCAAATAAGAGATGATTGACTCTAAGACCAAAAGATGAGAGACTCTTGCGAGTACTTTATAAATCAGAAGAATGAGAAGTGTTAAATGCCCATGTGATATGGAACATTTTTTTATAAATCAGAAGAATGAGAAGTGTTAAATGCCTGTGATATTGGAACATTTTTATTATTTATCCTTTTAAAGTAAGTTACCTTTGTTTTGATTTTATTGATTTTTGTTCCTCATGTTTCTGTTTTGATTCCAGATTCCTTCCTTTACCATGCTTGTTCTGGATATATAAACCTCCCTTTGCATGTTCTAGCTTTACACATGAAACCATTAATTGAGGCTTTGTGAAGGAAAAGGCTCTAACTTGATTGTTTCCTTATACATCAATAACAATGGCTTTTCTTCTACTGCACTTGGTCTCCATCCATTTTTTACATATGGCTTCTTCTTTGTGTTTCCTAGTCACTTGTTCAACCCGTTTCAGCAACCTCAAGAAGAATGCAGTTAGACTCTTTAGATTTTTGCAGAAAAAATATATCCAAAAGACTTATACAGGTTCTAAATATAGTTTGCAGAAGAAGTTAAGGAAAAGAGATAGCAGTTGTGATTGATGCATGGGAGAGTGGAAAGAACATGGGAGATATGTAAAAAAGTGTAGATTACAAATTTATCCATTTATGAAAATATCTTTAACTTAATTTATAATGGCAAAATGGGAAAAGACTAATTTTGAGACTAAAAGAAGAGAGAATCCTCTTTATAAATAGTATAGATGACGGAAAAACAAATGAAGCCAAAATGGTTAATTAGACTACGTATCTCCTTTTCTTCTTTTGATTACAAACAAAAGAACTTGTCTTCATTCAACTGAAAGTTGAGAACGACACAGTGCTTGTTCTGTATCGTAAAAGCAATGACCAATAACCTTTTCTTGGCTCATAATTTATATGTGAAAGGGACCAAGACTTAGTAATTTCTATATCTACCACTTGAGATGCTTTTTTGACCATGTTTCCTTTTGATTCTCGCCAACAAATTGGAAAGTTAAGATCAGATACAAGCACGACCTCCTTTATATATATATATATATATATATATATATTTTTACAAAGCAACACATATTAACCTGGAGAGATTTATTTGTTGGAATTTCTTACGTGAGTTACAATCAATTGTGATATTTTATTTGTGAAAATTGAGCAAATGGTATATGATTTAAGTTTTAGATAATCAAGATAAGTCTAATATTATTTTGATTCAATTAGATTGACCAAAAGAAAGTAAACTTTTGTATAAGAGAAATAACAACGAATAATCCAGACATATTGTCATCCCTTAAAGCTTTGGGGAGGGCTTGGGGTCACTCAAATATCCTCTAGGCCTCTCGAATCCCAATAACTCACTAAGTTTGGTCGTTTGACCATAAAGTCAAAGAATTTCATCTCAGAGAAATAACAACGAATAACCAAAACATATTTCCATGCCTTGAAGCTTTGGGGAGAGGATGGAGTCACACAAACATCCTCTAGGCCTCTAGAATCACCAAAACTCGCTACGTTCGTCCGTTTGATCATAAAGCCAAAGCTAGACCAAAAGGAAGAAAACTTTCATCTAAGAGAAACAATAATGAATAACCAAGACATATTCTCATCCCTTGAAGCTTCCGGAAGAGCTTGGGGTCACACAAATATTCTCTCTAGGCCTCTCGAATCTCAAAAACTCACTAGGTTTATCCGTTTGACTAAAAAGTCAAAGATAGAACACTTCTCAAGAATAAGATCAAGAGGATAAAGATGAGGTTAGATCAAGTCAGAGCTATACACCACTAAATGAAGACGATTGTTTTGGCATCAATAATTTATCTTAATTTGAAGAATTCACAAATAAAGTTAAAAGATGTACTGTCTCACACTTATCAAGAACAAGATCAAGAGGAAAAAGATGAGGTTGGATCAAGTCAGAGCTACACGCCACTCATTGAAGACGATTGTTTTGGCATCAATAATTTGTCTCAATTTGAATAAAGTCAAGACATATCATTAAAGATGACTACTTTTGGCTAAATTTCATTTTATTTATTTTTAAATTTTGTGATTCTAATAATCCTTCTTCAATTTGATCTAATTTTGTTAAAGTATTTATTTTTGAAGTACTTCATGAAGGATAAGTATTCTAATTTTCTTTTATTTTCTTCTAATGTATTATCGGTCTTGTTTCCTAAAGTAATTGAAGCTTAATTCTTTTTCAGGGACATTAATAATTTTATATATTAGTCTGATTAGGTCTAAATTGTTATTTAATTTTTTTGAATTAATTAGTTTTTTTATATTTTGATTTTCTATTCTCTGGAGGTGTTGAGACACGGTATTTAACATTTGATTATAATAATTTAATTGCTGATAAACCTTTTGAATATTGTGTTTTTCTATAGTTTTTTTTATTGAATTTTGAGGAACTGTTTTGAAAGGACTGTCTTCTATTTATATTCCTTCTTTAGTTAAATTTTTATTATTTCTAATGGAGGATAGGTTGAATCTATGATTTTGTTATTAGTTTAATTCTCTAATTTTTTGTTTCATTGTACAATCTTTTTTGTAATGTCCAAATTGTTTGCATTTATAACATACTACTTCATTTTTTGATATTTTATATTTTTTGGATGTTTTGGCTTTTGCGATGGGTGATGTAGTTTTCTTTTGAAAATTTATTTTTCTTTTTAAAAGCCTTACCCCCAATGCAATTTCAAAAATTATAAATAATATTCTTAATCCATATACAAAATTTACTATAGTATATTTAGATGATATAATAGTATTTTCAAATTAATAACTCAACATATATCTCATTTAGAACAATTTCTAAATATTATCAAAGAAAAACGGATTAGTAGTATTTGTTAGAAAAATAAAACTTTTCCAAACAAAAATTATATTTTTAGGATTTGAAGTTTATTAAGGAACACTTACCCCTATTACTAGATTAATAGAATTTACTAATAAATTTTCTAATGAAATAAATGACAAAAACTCAATTACAAAGATTTTTAAGATGTGTTAATTATGTATCTGAATTTCATCCCTAATATTAGAATTATTTGTGCCCCATTGTATAAAAAACTTAGGAAAAATCCTACCTTTATGGGATGATTCTATGACTGAGTCTATAATCACAATAAAAAATCTAGTCAAAAAACTCCCTTGTTTAGGTATCTCCAAATCCTGATGTTTTTCTAATAGTAGAAATAGATGCTTTAGACTAGGATATGGAGGTATATTAAAGCAAGTCTATGTCCAAATCCTCCCCAACTATGCAATATTCTTTTACTATAAATTCAAAGATCAAACTACTTTTAACACTGGCTATAGACTATTATCTTTTGTGGCCTCAATGAATATTAATTGGATCATGACTTGGACTATGATATCGTCCAACAAGACAAAGATGTCAATATCAGGTGGTTAGTACGTAGCATTTTAATAATCATAATAGGTAAACAATCATGTTTTTCATGATATAATTGAGACTTTGGTAAAGGAGTTTGAGTAGAAGGTAAAAAAAGTCTTATTGAATAAGAAAGGGTTAAAAGGGTAAATTTATTGGAAATGGGTATTGAACTTGTTTGAGGACGTATTAAGCTTTGACCTTGTTGAACAGTTTGTACAAAACTCTTTGAATTGGGGTTTTTAGTATTGCTTTCTTTCAAGGGAGAGCCATATTATGAGAAGATTCTATTGTTTGGACAATGTTCCTTCACTTAAAATTGAATGTATTATATTTATATATTTCGTTATGTTTGACCTCGGGTATTGACTAATTTTGTAGTTTATTTTCTATTTTTGCTATTTCTAACTCTTGATTTTGTACGTAATCTTGATCTATAGGTTGAGAAGAAGAAGAAGAAGCTAACATTATCTTATTATTTCTACCTCTATTGAGCTCACTAAGTGATCTTAATAGCTTACCCGTAATAAATCCTGATTAATTATGTTATCAGACTTATCAGGACTACAGTGTTATTGATTCAGAGCCACCCTATTCCGGCAAATCCTATTTATAAAGGTTCTCCTAAATTTAACTCTCTAATTTTTTATTTCATTCTACAATCTTTTTTGTAATGTCCAAATTATCTGCATTTATAACAGACTACTTCATTTTTTTGATTTTTTATATTTTTTAGATGTTTTGGCTTTTGCGATGGGTGATGTAGTTTTCTTTTGAAATTTATTTTTCTTTTTAAAAGTCTTGATGGGTTTTTGAATTTTTGATTTATTTCGTTTAGAATGGGCCTTAATTCCATCTATTCTAAATTGCTGACAGAATGTTCCTACTTTTCAATAAGATTATATTTTCAATATCCATATATTCTTTAGTTTTTCTTTTTGTTTTACATGTTTATTTTACTATTTTCTATCAATATAAATCTATTATAAAACTTCATTTCTGATGATCAAAAATATTTCTGAACAAGTAATATTAGAAACTCCATTTTTAACCTTATTATATCCCTTTATGGTTAATAATCAGGGTTCCAAATAAACAATCTTGTTTTTCATGATATAATTAAGGCTCTGAAGTTTGAGTAAAAGGTAAAGAAGGTCTTATTGAAGAAGGGGTTAAAGGGGTAAATTTATTAGAAATGGGTATTGAATCTGTTTGAGGATCAAGATCTATTCTCCTTCTGATTGGCCAATTTAAATGTTTACCCTCTGATCTTTTTCAAAACAATTCACTCCTCAGTATTACAATTATCAAGATTACACGAATGCCTGGAATAATCTTTTCTACTACCAGCTTTATTTTCATTCTTGGTTCATCTGGTTCAAACAAGCACCTAATATCGACATCTTTGTCTTGTTAGGCGATATCATAGTCCCAAGTCATGATCCAACTAATATTCATTGAGGCTACAAAAGATAATAGTCTATAGCTAGTGTGAAAAGTAGTTTGATCCTTGATGTTACGTACTAACCACCTGATATCGATATCTTTGTCTTGTTGGGCGATATCATAATCCCAAGTCATGATCTAGCTAATATTCATTGAGGTTACAAAAGATAATAGTCTATAGCCAGTGTAAAAAGTTATTTGATCTTAGAATGTATAGTAAGATGATATTGTATAATCGGGGAGGATTTGGACAATGGGTCCAAAATCACGAGACACCGACTCCATAGAACTTACTCATACCATGGACAACAATGTTTCTTCAAAAATTCTATTTTCAAAAATTAAGATTATCAAGATCTATTCTCCTTCTGATTGACCAATTCAAATGTTTACCTTCTAATCTTTTTCAAAACAATTCACTCCTCAGTATTACAATTATCAAGATGTTTTGGCATCAATAATTTATCCCAATTTGATTAAAGTTAAGACAAATCATTAAAGAAGACTACTTTCAGCACAATAAAATCAAGACAAAGCAAAAGAAGATTACTTTCGGCGCAATAAAATCAAGATAGAGCAAAAGAAGATTACTTTCGGCACAGACAATCCACTGTTCAATCACATGTCAAAAGATACTCATTAGATTCTCAATCAGCTTTAGAAAAGAAAAATTCAAGAGTCAAAAAATTATAAATAATATTGTCGGGTACATTATTGTTTTTACTGTGCTCGGGTCAAAAAATTTAATATGTACTTTTTTGCCCAGTTTGAAATGTATTGTGTTAATAATAAAATACCAAATCAGTACATAGAAGAATGAAGAATCTCAGTCAAAACAAAAACTTCAACACTATAGAAAACCATTAATAATGAAATCATAGATTCAACCTATCATCCATTAGAAACAACAAAAATTCTAACTAAAGAAGGAATAGAAATAGAAGTCATTCCTTTCAAAATAGTTCTTCAAAGTTTAATAAATAAAATTATAGAAAAACACGATATTCAAAAGGTTTATCAACAATTAAAAATATTCTAATCAAATGTTAAATTCCATGTCTCAATATCTTTAGAGAATAGAAAATCAAAATGTAAAAGAACCAAATAATTTAAAAAATTTAAATAACAATTTAGACCTAATCAGGCTAATATATAAAATTATTAATGTCCCTGAAAAAAAATTAGGCTCAATTAATTTAGGAAACAAGACCAATAATACATTAAAAGAAATTAAAAAAAAATAGAACACTTATCCAAAATAAAGCAAACTTTTGTCTAAGAGAAAAAATAACGAATAACAAGACATATTTTCATCCCTTGAAGTTTTGGGGGGAGCTTAGGGTCATACAAACATCCTCTACGCCTCTCGAATCACGAAAACTTGACAAGTTCATCCATTTTACCATAAAGTCAAAGGTTGACAAAAAAAAAGCAAACTTCAGCCCAAGAGAGAAAACAACGAACAACCAAAACATATTATTATCTCCTGAAGCTTTGGGGAGAGTTTGTGGTCACACAAACATCCTCTAGGCCTCTCGAATCACGAAAACTCACTAAGTTTGTCCGTTTGACCAAAAAGTCAAAGATAGACTAAAAGGAACTAAAATTTCAATTAAGAGAAACAACAACGAATAATCAAGAACATATTCTCATCCCTTGAAGCTTTGGGGTGAGCTTGGGATTTACACAGACATCGTCGAGGCCTCCCGAATCACGAAAACTCGCTAGGTTTGTCTGTTTAACCAAAAAGTCAAAGATAGACTAAAAGGAAGAAAACTTTCGTTCAAGAGAAACAATAACGAATATTCAGGACATATTCTCATCCCTTGAAGCTTTGGGGAGAGCTTGGGGTCACACAAACATCCTCTAAGCCTCTCGAATCACGAAAACTTGATAAGTTTGTCCTTTTGGCCAAAAAGTCAAAGATAGACCAAAAGGAATTAAACTTTCGTCTAAAAGAAACAATAACAAATAACCATGACATATTCTCATCTCTTGAAGCTTTGAGGAGAGCTTGGGGTCAAACAAACATCCCCTAGGCCTTTTGAATTACGAAAACTCGCTAGGTTTGTCCATTTGACCATAAAGTCAAAGATAAAACAAATGAAGCAAACTTTTCGTCTAAAAGAAACAACAGCGAATAACAAAGATGTATTCTCATCCCTTAAAGCTTTGGAGAGAGGGCCAGATGAACATCCTCTAACCCTCTCGAATCACGAGAACTTGCTAAGTTTGTCCGTTTGACAAGAAAGTCAGATAGACAAAAAGAAAGGAAACTTTAATCTAAGAGAAACAACAACGAATAACCAACACATATTCTCATCCCTTAAAGCTTTACAGAAAGCTTGGGGAAACACAAACATCCCTAGGCCTGTCAAATCACAAAAACTTGCAAAGTTTGTCTATTTGGCCAAAAAGTCAATGATAGACCAAAAGGAAGCAAACTTTCGTCAAAGAGAAACAATAACAAATAACCATGACATATTCTCATCTCTTGAAGCTTTGGGGAGAGCTTGAGGTCAAACAAACATCCCCTAGGCCTTTTGAATTACCAAAACTCGCTAGGTTTGTCCATTTGACCATAAAGTCAAAGATAGAACCAAATGAAGCAAACTTTCGTCTAAGAGAAATAACGACGAATAACCAACACATATTTTCATCCCTTGAAGCTTTGGGGAGAGCTTGGGGTCACATAAACATCCTCTAGGCCTCTTGAATCACGAAAACACACAAAGTTTGTCCGTTGGGAAAAAAGTTAAGGCTAAACCAAAAGGAACCAAACTTTCGTCTAAGAGAAACAACAACAATAATGAAGACATATTCTCATCCCTTGAAGCTTTGGGGATAGCTTGGGCCCACACAAACATCCTCTAGGCCTCTCGAATCTTGAAAACTCGCAAAGTTTTTTTGTTTGACCAAAAAGTCAAATAAAGACCAAAAGGAAGGAAACTTTCATCTAAGAGAAATAATAGCGAATCATCAAGACATATTGTCATCTCTCATGAAACTTTGGGGAGAGCTTGTGGTCACACAAACTTCCTCTAGGTCCTCGCAAATCACGAAAACTCACTAAGTTCATCCGTTTGACCATAAAGTCAAAGCTAGACCAAAATGAAGCAAACTTTCATCTAAGAGAAATAACAACGAATAATCAAGACATATTCTCATCCCTTGAAGCTTTGGGGAGTGCTTGGGGTTACACAAGCATCCTCTAGGCCTCTCGAATCACGAAACTCACTAAGTTTCATCCGTTTGACCATAAAGTTTGTCTATTTGACGAAAAGTCAAAGATAGGCCAAATGAATCAACCTTTCTTCTAAGAGAAACAACAGTGAATAACCAAGACATATTTTCGTCCCTTAAGCTTTGGGGAGAGCTTGGGGTTCAACAAACATCCTCTAGGCCCCTCGAATCACGAAAACTTGCTAATTTTGTCCGTTTGACCAACGAATAATCAAGATATATTCTCATCCTCAAAGCTTTGGGGAGAGC
>NSJW01000474.1:34288-81989 GCA_019955255.1 Castanospermum australe
AGGGAGCCAGATTTTTGGGCATATAAGAAAACTGGGTGTTTTGCTCTGCTAAAGTTCTTTCCTTGCATCATTTGATCTTATCAAGAATTAATCTTTTCTTGTGGCGATCCTTCTTGGCTTATCAAACTAGGTTTGTGGCGCCATCCTTATCTTTTTCTTTTTTTCATCAATTTTCCGTTTTTTTTTTTAGTTCTTCGTTCTAATTTCACAATTTTCCCAATTTTCGTCTTAAATTTTCTCGTATTCATATCTCAAGCTATACGTACTCTTTTTCGGTGATTCTTGAGTCCTAAATCGTGATTTAGAAAGAGATCTTTCACCTCGTTTTGGAATCACTCAATTCCGATTTCTTTATCGTGAGTTATGGAAATTTCCTAAAAAACGGACACAGAATTAGTTCTTTCCCTTCTTTACTCTTTCTTTCAATTTCACCTTTCCAATTCTATTTGTTCTAGTCCTAATTAGGTCTGAAATCAAGAGGCTTAAGGAAAACCTCATCATTTGGGTCCACACAAACATCCTCTAGGTCCCTCGAATCATAAAAACTTACTAAGTTTATTCGTTTGACTAAAAAAGTCAAAGATAAAAAAAAAGAACCAAACTTTCGTGTAAGAGAAACAACAACGAATAACCAAGACATATTCTCATCCATTGAATCTTTGGAAAGAGCGTGGGATCACACAAACTTCGTTTATGCCTCTCAAATCACTGCAAGTCACTAAGTTTGTCCTTTTGACCACAAAGTCAATGATAGACTAAAAAGAACTAAGCATTCGTCTAAGATAAACAACAACAAATAACCACAACATATTCGCTTCCCTTAAAGCTTTGAGGAAAGCTTGGTGTCACACAAAAATCCTTTAGGCTTCTCAAATCACAAAAACTTACTAAATTTGTCCTTTTGACCAAAATGTCAACGATGAAAAGGAAAGAAAATTTTGTCTAAGAGAAACAACAACGAATAACCAAAACATATTCTTATCCCTTGAGGCTTTGAAGAGAGAGTTTGGGGTCACACAAACATCCTCTTGGCCTCTCGAATCACGAAAACTTGCTAAGTTTATCTGTTTGACCGAAAAGTCAAAGATAAACTAAAAGGAATCAAATATTCATCTAAGGGAAACAACAACGAATAACCAAACCATATTCTCATCCCTCGAAGCTTTGGGGAGAGTTTGGTGTCACACAAACATCTTCTAGGGCCGTCGAGTCATGAAAACTAGCTAAGTTTGTCCATTTAACCATAAAGTCAAAGCTATGCCAAAAAGGAAGCAAGCTTTCCTCTAAGAAAAATAACAACGAATAGCCAAGACATATTGTCATCCGATGAAACTTTGGTGAGAGCATGGGGTCAAACAAAAATTATCTTGGCCTCACAAATCACTAAAACTCGCTAAGTTCAGTCATTTGACCAAAAAGTCAAAGCTAGACCAAAAAGAAGCAAACTTTCGTCTAAGAGAAATAATAAGAAATAACGAAGACATATTCTCATCCCTTAAAGCTTTGGGGAGAGCTTGGACTCACACAAGCATCCTCGAGGCCTCTCAAATCATAAAAACTTGTTATGTTTGGCCGTTTGACCAAAAAGTCAAAGATAGACTAAAGGGAACCAAACTTTCATCTACAAGGAAGAACAACGAATAACCAAAGCATATTCTCATCCCTTAAAGCTTTGGGAAGAGCTTGGCGTCACACAAACATCCTCTAAGCCCCTTAAATAATGAAAACAATCTAAGTTCATCCGTTTGATCATAAAGTCAAAGCTATACCCAAAGGAAGTAAACTTTCATTTTAGAAAAACAACAACGAATGACCAAGACATATTCTCATCCCATGAAGCTTTGGGGAGAGCTTGGGGTCACACAAACATCCTCTAGGCCTCACAAATCATGAAAACTGGCTAAGTTTGTCCATTTGACCATAAAGTCAAAGCTAGACTAAATAGAAGCAAACATTTGTCTAAGAGTAAGAACAACGAAAGATCAAGACATATTCTCATCCCTTGATTCTTCAGGGAGAGCTTGGGGTCACACAAACATCCTCTAGGCCACTCAAATAACGAAAACTTACTAAGTTCATCCGTTTGACCACAAGTCAAAAATAGGCCAACAGGAAGTAAACTTTAGACTAAGAGAATTAACATCAAATAACCAAGACATATTTTCATCCCTTGAAACTTTGGGGATAGCTTGGGGTCCCGTAAACATCCTCTAGGCCTCTCAAGTCTCTAAAACTGGCTAAGTTCGTCCATTTGATCATAAAGTCAAAGCTAGACTAAATAGAAGCAAACATTCGTCTAAGAGTAAGAACAACGAAAGATCAAGGCATATTCTCATCCTTTGATTCTTCAGGGAGACCTTGGGGTCACACAAACATCCTCTCGGCCTCTTGAATCACGAAAGCTCACAAAATTCGTCCGTTTGACCATAAAGTAAAAGTTAGACCAAAAGATTCAAACTTTCAACAAAAAGAAACAATAATGAATAATCAAGACATCGACTCATTCCTTCAAGCTTTGGGGAATCCGTGGGGTCACACAAACATCCCCTAGGCCTCTCGAATCACAAAAGCTCGCTAAGTTTGTCTCTTTGACTAAAAAGTCCAAGATAGACCAAATGGAACGAAATTTTCGTCTAAGAGAAATGTCAACGAATAACCAAGACATATTCTCATCCTTTGAAGCTTTGGGGAGTCCTTGGGGTCAAACAAATAAACCTCTAGGCTTCTCGAATCACAAAAAATTGCAAAGTTTGTCAGTTTGACCAGAAACTCAAAGTAAGAACAAAAGGAACCAAACTTTCTTCAAAGATAAACAATAGCAAATAACCAAGACATATTCTCATCTCTTGAAGCTTTGGGGAGAGTTAGGAGTCACACAAATATCCTATGGGCCTCTCGAATCACAAAAACTAGCAAAGTTTATTCATTTGACCATAAAGTCAAAGCAACACCAAAAGGAACCAAACTTTCATCTAAGAGAAACAACAGCTAATAACCAAGATATATTCTCATCCCTTGAAGCTTTGGGAAGAGCTTACGGTCACACAAACATCCTCTAGGCATCTCGAGTCACAAAAACTCACAAAGTTTGTCCGTTTGACCATAAAGTCAAAGCTAGACTGAAAGGAAGCAAAGTTTCGTCTAAGAGAAACAACAAGGAAAAACCAAGACATATTCTCATCCCTTAAAGTTTTGGGGAGATCTTGGAGTCACACAAACATCCTCGAGTCCTCTCAAATCACCAAAACTTGCTAAGTTTGTCCGATTGACCAAAAAGTCAATGATAGACTAAAAGGAACCAAACTTTCATCTACAAGGAACAACAATGAATAACTAAGACATATTTTCATCCCTTGAAGCTTTACAGAGAGCTTGGGGTCACCCAAACTTCTTCTAGGCCTCTGGACTGACAAAAACATGATAAGTTTGTTCGTTTGACCAACAAGTCAATGACAGACCAAAAGTAAGCAAACTATCATCTAAGAGAAACAACAACGAATAGCCAAGACATATTCTCATCCAATGAAACTTTGGGGAGAGCTTGGGTTCACACAAGCATCCTCTAGGCCTCACAAATCACGAAAACTCATTAAGTTCATCATTTTGACCAAAAAGTCAAAGCTAAACTAAAAGGAAGCAAACTTTCGTATAAGAGAAACAACAAAGAATAATCATAACACATTCTCATCCCTTGAAGCTTTGGGGAGAGCTTGTAGTCACACAAACATCCTCTAGGCCTCCCGAATCACAAAAACTCACAAAGTTTGCCTTTTGGCCATAAAGTCAAAGCTAAACCAAAAGGAAGTAAATTTTCATTTAAGAGAAACAATAACGAATAATCAAGATAAATTCTCATCCTTTGACGCTTTGGGGAGAGCTTCGGGTCACAGAAAGATCCTCTAGGCCTCTTGAATCACGAAAACTCGCTAAGTTCATCTGTTTGACCATAAAGTGAAAGCTATACCAAAAGGAAGCAAACTTTCGTTTAAGAAAAATAACAACAAATAGCCAAGACACATTCTCATCTCATGAAGCTTTGGGGAGAGCTTGGGGTCAAACAAACCTCCTCTAGGCCTCACAAATCATGAAAACTTGCTAAGTTCGTCCATTTGACCATAAAGACAATGATAGACTAAAAGGAAGCAAACTTTCGTCTAAGAGAGAGCTTAGGGTTACACAAACATATTCTAGGCCTCTCGATTTATGAAAACACGCTAAATTTGTTTGTTTGACCAAAAAGTCAAAAATAGACAAACAAGAAGCAAACTTTCATCTAAGAGTCTCAACATCAAATAACCAAGATATATTTTCATCCCTTTAAGCTTTGGGCACAACTTGGAGTCACACAAACATCCTCCAGGCTTCTCGAACCACAAAAACTTGCTAAGTTTATCTGTTTGACCAAAAAGTCAAAAATAGACCAAAAGAAACCAAACTTTCGTCAAAGAGAGACAACAGCAAATAAGCATGACATATTTTCATCCCATGAAGCTTTTGGGAAAGCTTGGGGTCACACAAACATCTTCTAGGCCTCTCAAATGACGAAAACTTGCTAAGTTCGTCCGTTTGACCATAAAGTCAAAGTTAGATCAAATAGAACCAAACATTCGTCAAAGAGTAAGCACAACTAATGATCAAGACATATTCTCATCCCTTGAAGCTTCAAGGGGAGCTTAGGGTCACACAAACATCCTCGAGGCCTTTCGAATCACAAAAACTCTCTATGTTTGTCCGTTTGACTAAAACGTCAAACCAAGACTAAAAGGAATCAAACTTTCATTTAAGAGAATCAACAACGAATAATCAAGACATCATCTTATCCCTTGAAGCTTTAGGGAGAGTATGCAGACACACAAACATTTTCTTGGCCTCTCGAATCGCGAAAGCTTACTAAGTTTGTTTGTTTGACCAAAAATACAAAGATATACCAAAAGGAACCAAATTTTCGTCTAAGAGAAACAACAATGAATAACCAAGGCATATTCTCATCCCTTGAAGTTTTGGGGAGTGTTTGGGCCACACAAACAACCTCTAGGCCTCTCGAATCACAAAAAATCGCAAAGTTTGTCAGTTTAACTAAATAGTCAATGTTAGACCAAAAGGAACCAAACTTTCTTCAAAGACAAACAACAGCGAGTAACCAAGACATATTCTCATCCTTTGATTCTTTGGTGAAGAATCACACAAATATCCTCTAGGCCTCTCGAATTACCAAAACTCGCAAAGTTCATTCCTTTAACCATAAAGTCAAAGTTACACCAAAAGGAACCAAACTTTCATCTAAGAGAAATAACAGCGAATAACCAAGACATATTCTTATCCATTGAAGCTTTGGAGAGAACTTGGGGTCACACAAACATCCTCCAGGCGGCTTAAGCCACGAAAACTCACAAAGTTTGTCCGTTTGACCATAAAGTCAAAGCTAGACTAAGAGGAAGCAAACTTTTGTCTAAGAGAAACAATAAGGAATAACTATGACATATTCTTATCCCTTAAAGCTTTGGGGAGAGCGTGGAGTCATACAAACATCCTCTAGGCCTCTCAATTCACAAAAAATTGTTAAGTTTGTCCGTTTGACCTAAAAGTCAAAGATAGACCAAAAGGAACCAAACTTTCATCTACAAGGAACAACAACGAATAGCCAAGACATATTCTCATTCCTTGAACCATTAGAGGGAGCTTGGGGTCACCTAAACATCATCTAGGCCTCTCAAATCACAAAAACTTGCTAAGTTTGTCCGTTTGACCAAAAAGTCAAAGACAAACTAAAAGAAAGTAAACTTTTGTCTAAGAGAAACAATAATGAATAACCAAGATATATTCTCATCCCTTAAAGCTTTTGGGGAGAGCTTGGAGCCATACAAACATCCTCTAGGCCTCTCAAATCACAAAAACTTGCAAAGTTTGTCCGTTTGATCAAAGATAGACCCAAAAGAACCAAACTTTCGTCTTACAGGAACAGCAACAAATAGCTGAAGCATATTCTCATCCCTTGAAGCTTTAAGGAGAGCTTGGGGTCACACAAACATTCTCTAGGCTTGTCAAATCATGAAAACTCTCAAAGTTTATCCGTTTGACCAAAAAGTCAAAGATAGACAAAAAAGAAGTAAACTTTCATCTCTGAGAAACAGACACGAATAACTAAGACATATTCTCATCCTTTGAAGTTTGGGAAGAGCTTGGGGTCACACAAACATCTTCTAACCCTCTCGAATTACAAAAACTCGATAAGTGTGTCCGTTTGACCAAAAAGTCATAGTTAGACCAAAAGGAACCAAACAATTGTCTAAGAGAAACAATAAAAAATATCCCTAACAAATTCTCATTCCTTGACGCTTTGGGGAGAGCTTGAGGCCACGTAAACATCCTTTAGACCTTTCGAATCACAAAAACTTGCTAACTTCATCCATTTGACCATAAAGTAAAAGCTAAAACAAAATGAAGCAAACTTTCATTTAAGGGAAACAAAAACGAATAATCAAGACATATTCTCATCTCTTGAAGTTTTGGGGAGAGCTTGGAGTCTCACAAACATCCTCTAGCCCTATCAAATCTCGAAAACGAGTTAAGTTTGTCCGTTTGACCACAAAGTCAAAGATAGACCAAAAGGAAGCAAAGTTTTGTCTAAGAGAAACAACATTGAGTAATCAAGACATATTCCCATGCCTTGAAGCTTTGGGGAGAGCTTGGGATCACACAAACATTCTTTAGGTCTCTCAATTCACGAAAACTTGCTAAATTCTCCTTTTCACCAAAAACTCAAAGATAGACTAATAGGAAGCAAACTTTCGTCTAAGAGAAACAACAATAAATAACCAAGACATATTCTCGTCCCTTAAAGCTTTGGGGAGAGCTTGGAGCCACACAAACATCCTCTAGGCCTCTCAAATCACAAAAACTTGCTAAGTTTGTCCGTTTGACCAAAAAGTCAAAGATAGACTAAAAAGAATCAAACTTTCATCTTACAGGAATAGCAACAAATAGCTGAGGCATATTCTCATCTCTTGAAGCTTTAAGGAGAGCTTGGGGTCACACAAACATCCTCTAGGCTTGTCAAATCATGAAAACTCTCAAAGTTTATCCATTTGACCAAAAAGCCAAAGATAGACAAAAAAGAAGTAAACTTTTGTCTCTGAGAAACAAAAACGAATAACCAAGACATATTCTCATCCTTTGAAGTTTGGGAAGAGCTTGGGGTCACACAAACATCCTCTAGCCCTCTCAAATCACAAAAACTTGATAAGGTTGTCCATTTGACCAAAACGACATAGTTAGACCAAAAGGAACCAAACAATCGTCTAGGAGAAACAACAAAAAATAACCCTACCAAATTCTCATCTCTTTACGCTCTGGGGAGAGTTTGAGGCCACGTAAACATCCTTTAGACCTCTCGAATCACAAAAACTCGCTAACTTCATCCATTTGACCATAAAGTAAAAGCTAAACCAAAATGAAGTAAACTTTCGTCTAAGGGAAACAAAAATGAATAATCAAGACATATTCTCATCTCTTGAAACTTTGGGGAGAGCTTGGAGTCTCACAAACATCCTCTAGCCCTCTCGAATCTCGAAAACGAGCTAAGTTTGTCCGTTTGACCACAAAGTCAAAGATAGACCAAAAGGAAGAAAAGTTTTGTCTAAGAGAAACAACATTCAGTAATCAAGACATATTCCCATGCCTTGAAACTTTGGGGAGAGCTTGGGGTCACACAAACATCCTTTAGGTCTCTCAATTCACTAAAACTCGCTAAATTTCTCTTTTTCACCAAAAACTCAAAGATAGACTAATAGGAAGCAAACTTTCGTCTAAGGGAAACAACAATGAATAACCAAGACATATTCTCGTCCCTTAAAGCTTTGGGGATGGCTTGGAGCCACACAAACATCCTCTAGGCCTCTCAAATCACAAAAACTTGCTAAGTTTGTCCGTTTGACCAAAAAGTCAAAGATAGACCAAAAAGAACCAAACTTTCATCTTACAGGAACAGCAACAAATAGCTGAGGCATATTCTCATCTCTTGAAGCTTTAAGGAGAGCTTGGGGTCACACAAACATCCTCTAGGCTTGTCAAATCACGAAAACTCTCAAAGTTTATCTGTTTGACCAAAAAGTGAAAGATAGACAAAAAAGAAGTAAACTTTCGTCTCTGAGAAATAAAAATGAATAACTAAGAGAAATTCTCATCCTTTGAAGTTTGGGAAGAGCTTGGAGTCACACAAACATCTTCTAGGCCTATCAAATCATGAAAACTTGCTCAGTTTATTCGTTTGACCAAAAAGCTAAAGTTAGACAAAAAAGAACTAAACTTTCGTTTCTAAGAAATAAAAATGAATAACCAAGACATATCCCCATCTCTTGAAGTTTTGGGGGAGCCTGGGGTCACACAAACATCCTCTAGCCCTCTCGAATCACGAAAAGCGGCTAAGTTTGTCCGTTTGACTAAAAAGTCAATGATAGACCAAAAGGAACCAAACAAACATCCGTTTAGGAAAAACAACAAAAAATAACCCTAACATATTCTCTTCCCTTGATGCTTTGGGGAGAGCTTGGGACCACAAAAACTTCCTCTAGACCTCTCGAATCATGAAAACTCACTAAGTTCATCCATTTGATCATAAAGTAAAAGCTAGACCAAAATGATGCAAACTTTTGTCTAAGGGAAACAACAACGAATAATTAAGACGTATTGTCATCCCTTGAAACTTTGGGGAGAGCTTGGGGTCACACAAACATCCACTAGTCCTCTCGAATTCTAAAAGCGAGCTATGTTTTTTGGCCATAAAGTCAAAGATTGATCAAAAGGAAGCAAACTTTCATCTAAACGAGACAACAATGAATAATCAAGAAGACATATTCCCATCCCTTGAAGCTTTGGGGTGAGCTTGGGGTCACACAAACATCCTCTAGGCCTCTCAAATCAAGAAAACTTGCTAAATTTTTCCTTTTGACCAAAAACTCAAGATAGACCAATAGAAAGTAAACTTTCGTCTAAGAGAAACAACATCGAATGACCAAGATATATTTTCTTCCCTTAAAGCTTTGGGGAGAGTTTGGGGACACACAAACATCCTGTAGACCTCTCAAATCACGAATGCTCTCTCAGACTAAAAGGACAAAATGGACGCAAACTTTCGTCGAAGACAAATAACAACCAATAACCAAGACCTATTCTCATCCCTTGAAGCTTTGGGGAGAGCTTGAGGTCATACAAACTTCCTCTAGGCCTCATAAATCACAAAAGCTTACTAAGTTCATTCAGTTGACTAAAAAGTCAAAGATAAACTAAAAGGAACTAAACTTTCAGCAAAAAAGAACAAGAACGAATATCCTCTAAGCCACTCAAATCATGAAAACTTACTAAGTTTGTTCGTTTGACCAAAAACTCAAAGATAGACTAAAAGGACACAAACTTTCATTTATTAGAAACAACAACGAGTAACCAAGACATATTCTCATCTCTTAAAGCTTTGGGGAGAGCCTGCGGTTACACAAACATCCTCTAAGCCTTTCGAATCACGAAAACTTGTTAAGCTTGTCCGTTTGATAAAAAAGTCAGAGATTGACAAAGGAACCAACCTTTTGTCTAAGGGAAACAATAACGAATAACCGGGGCATATTCTCATCCTTTGAAAATTTGACGAGAGCATGGGGTCACATAAACATCGTATAGGCCTCATGAATCATGAAAATTTGCTAAGTTTATCCATTTGACAAAAAAAGTCAATGATAGACTAAAAGAAAGCAAACTTTCACTAAGCGAAACAACAATGAATAACCAAAACATATTCTCATCCCTTGAAGCTTTGGGGGAGAGCTTGTTGTCACACAAACATCCTCTTAGCATCTTGAATCACAGAAACTCGCTAAGTTTGTCCAGTTGACCATAAAGTCAAAGCTAGGCAAAAAGGAAGCAAACTTTTGTCTAAGAGAAACAACAACGAATAACTATGATATATTCCCAGCCCTTGATGCTTTGGGTAGAGCATGGAGTCGCACAAGCAACTTCTAGGCCTCTCGAATCACGAAAACTTGTTTAGTTTATCCATTTGACCAAAAAGTTAACGATAGACTAAAAGGAACTAAACTGTTGTCTGAGAGAAACAACAACAAATAACCAAGATATATTCTCATCATTTGAAGCTTTGGGGAGTACTTGGGGTCACACAAACATCTTCTAGGCCTCTGGAATAATGAAAACTTGCTAAGTTTACCGTTGACTAAAAAGTCAAAGATAGACCAAAAGGATCCAAATTTTCGTCTAATTGAAATAACATCTAATAACCAAGACATATTCTCATCTTTTGAAGCTTTGGGGGGAGATTGGAGTCACATAAACATCCTCTGAGCTTTCGAATCATGAAAACATGCTAAGTTCGTCCGTTTGACCACAAAGTCAAAGCTAGACTAAAAGGAAGCAAGCTTGCTTTTAAGAGAAGCAACAACAAAAATCAAGACAAATTCTCATACCTTCAAGCTTTGGGGAGAGCTTAGGGTCATACAAATATTCTCTAGGCCTCTCGAATCACGAAAACTCGCTAAGTTTGACCGTTTGACTAAAAAAGTCAATGATAGACCAAAAGAAACCCAACTATCGTCTAAGAGAAAGAACAACGAATAAGCAAGACATATTCCCATCCCTTTGAAGATTTGCGGGATGCTTGGGATGACACAAACATCCTCTAGGCCCCTCGAATCTCGAAAACTCACTAAGTTTGTCTGTTTGACCAAAAAGTCAAAGATACACGAAAAGGAATCAAACTTTCTTCTAAGAGAAATGACAGCGAATAACTAAGACATATTTTCATCCCTTGTAGCATTGGAGCAATCATTGGCTCACAAAAATATCTTCTAGGCCTCTTGAATGACAAAAACTCACAGTGTTCGTCCATTTGACCATAAAGTCGAAGCTAGACCAAAAGGAAGCAAACGTTTGTCGAAGAGAAACAACAATGACTAACCAAGATATATTGTCATCTCTTGACGCTTTGGCGAGAGCTTGGAGTTCACTAACGTGCTCTAGGTGTCTCAAATCACAAAAACTTGCAATGTTTGTCCGTTTGACGAAAAAGTTGATGATAAATCAAAAGGAATGAAACATTCCCCAGGAGAAACAACAACGAACAACCAAGATAGACCAAAAAGTCAAAGCTAGACCAAAAGGAAGCAAACTTTCATCTACGAGAAACAACAACGAATAATCAAGATAGATTCTCATCCCTTGGAGCTTTGCGGAGAGTTTGAGATCACCCAAACATCCTCTAGGCCTCTTGAATCATGAAAACTTTGCTAAATTTGTCTGTTTGACCAAGAAGTCAAAGATAGACTAACTAGAAGCAAACTTTCATCTAAGAGAAACAATATCAAATAACCAAGACATATTTTTATCCCTTGAAGCTTTGGAGAGAGCTTGGGGTCACACAAAAATCCTCTACGCCTCATAAATCAAATAACCAAGACATCTTGTCATCCTTTGAAGCCCTGGGGAGAGCCAGGGGTCACCCAAACAATAGTCTAGGCTTCTTGAATTATGAAAACTCACAAAGCTCATCCGTTTGACCATAAAGTCAAGGCTAGACCAAAAGGAACCAAACATTCGTCTAAAAGGAACGACAACGAATAATCAAGACATATTCTATTCCACGAAGCTTTAGGTAGAGCTTGGGGTCACACAAATATCCTCTAGGCCCCTCGAATGACAAAATGTCAGTACGTTTGTCCATTTGACCAAAAAGTGAAAGATAAACTAAAGAGAACTAAACTTTCATTTTGGAGAAACAACAACAAATAACCAAGACATATTCTCATCCCTTGGAGCTTTGGGGAGAGCTTGGGGTCGGGCAAACATCCTTTAGTCCTCTCGAATCACGAAAACTATCTATATTTATCCGTTTGACTAAAACTGAAAGATAGACCAAAAGAAACTAAACTTTCATCTTAGATAAACAACAGCGAATAAAGTAGACATATTCTCATCGGTTGAAACTTTGGGGAGGGCTTGGGGTCACATAAACATCCTCTAGGCCTCTCAAATCACGAAAACTCGCTAAGTTCATCCATTTGACCACAAAGTCAAAGCAAGACTAAAAGGAAGCAAACTTTCATCTACGAGAAACAACAACGAATAATCAAGATAAATTCTCATCCCTTGAAGCTTTGCGGAGAGCTTGAGATCACCCAAATATCCTCTAGCCCTCTTGAATCACGAAAACTTTGCTAAAGTTGTTCGTTTGACCAAGAAGTCAAAGATAGACTAACTAGAAGCAAAGTTTCGTCTAAGAGAAACAACATCCAACAACCAAGACATATTTTTATCCCTTGAAGCTTTGGAGAGAGCTTGGAGTCACACAAACATCCTCTGAGGCCCCTAAATCACAAAAATTCGCAAACTTTGTCAGTTTGATAAAAAATTGAAAGATAGACAAAAAGGAACCAAACTTTCTTTTAAGAAAAACAATGGCGAATAACCAAGACATCTTGTCATCCTTTAAAGCTCTGGGGAGAGCCAGGGGTCACCCAAACATACTCTAGACTTTTTGAATCATGAAAACTCACAAAGCTCATCTGTTTGACCATAAAGTCAAGGTTAGACCAAAAGGAACCAAACATTCGTCTAAAGAAACGACAACGAGTAACCAAGATATATTCTATTCCACGAAGCTTTGGGCAGAGCTTGGGGATACACAAATATCCTCTAGGCCTCTCGAATGACAAAATGTCAGTATGTTTGTCCGTTTGACTAAAAAGTCAAAGATAGACCAAAAGGAACCAAACATTCGTCTAAGAGAAACAATAACAAATAATCAAGACATATTCTCATCCCTTGATGCTTTGGGGAGAGCTTGGGGTCACAAAAACATCCTCTAGGTCCCTCGAATCACGAAAACTCAATACGTTTGTCTGTTTGACCAAAAAGTGAAAGACAGACCGAAAAGTGAAAGACAAACCAAAAAGAACTAAACTTTCATCTAAGAGAAACAATATTGAATAATCAAGACATATTCTCATCCCTTTGATGCTTTGGGGAGAGCTTGGGGTCGGACAAAATATCCTCTAGGCCTCTCGAATCACGAAAACTTGTTATGATTGTCTGTTTGACCGAAAAGTCAAAGATAGACCAAAAGGAACAAAACTTCCGCCTGAGAAATAACAACAAATAAACAAGACATATTCTCATCCCTTGAGGCATTGGGGAGAGCTTGGGATCACACAAACATTCTCAAGGCCTCTCGAATCACGAAAACTCGCTATATTTGTTCGTTTGACCAAAAAGTGAAAGATGGCATAAAGGAGCTAAACTTTCGCCTAAGAGAAATAACAGCGAATAACCAAGACATATTCTCATTCCTTCAAGCTTTGGGGAGAGCTTGGTGTCACACAAACATCCTCTAGGCCTCTCCATTCACAAAAACTCGCTATGTTCATCCATTTGACCATAAAGTCAAAGCTAGACCAAAAAAGGAAGCAAACTTTTATCTAAGAGAAACAACAATGAATAATCAAGATAGATTCTCATCCCTTGAAACTTTAAAGAGAGCTTGAGGTCACACAAACATACTCTAGGCTTCTTGAATCACGGAAACTTTGCTAAATTTGTCCGTTTGATCAAAAAGTCAAAGATAGACTAACTAGAAGCAAACTTTCGTTTAAGAGAAACAACATCAAATAACCAAGACATATTTTCATCCCTTAAAATTTTGTGGAGAGCTTGGGGTCACACAAACATCCTCTAGGCCTCCTAAATCACAAAAATTCTCTAAGTTTGTCGGTTTGGTCAAAAAGTTAAAGATAGATAAAAAGGTACCAAACGTTCTTCTAAGAGAAACAATGGCGAATAACCAAGACATCTTGTCATTCCTTGAAGCTCTGGGGAGAGCTAAGGGTCACCCAAACATCCTCTAGATTTCTTGAATAATGAAAACTTGCAAAGATTATCCGTTTGACCATAAATTCAAGGCTAGACCAAAAGGAACCAAACATTCGTCTAAAAGGAACTACAATGACTATCCAAGACATGTTCTATTCCCTTGAAGCTATGGGTAGTACTTGGGGTCACACAAATATCGTCTAGGCCTCTCGAATGACAAAATGTCAGTACGTTTGTCCGTTCAAAGATAGACCAAAGGGAGCCAAACATACATCCAAGAGAAACAACAACGAATAATCGAGAGATATTCTCATCCCTTGATGCTTTGAGAAGAGCTTGGGGTAGCACAAACATCCTCTTGGCCCCTCGAATTACGCAAACTCGCTACGTTCGTATGTTTGACAATAAAGTCAAAGTTAGATCAAAAGCAACTAAACTTTCATCTTAGAAAAACAACATTGAATAACCAAGACATATTCTTATCCCTTGACGCTTTGGGGAGAGCTTGGGGTCAAACAAACATCTTTTAGGAATGTCGAATCATGAAAGCTCTCTAAGTTCGTCCGTTTGACCAAAAGTTCAATGATAAACCAAAAAGAACAAAATCTCTTCTAAAAGAAACAACAACGAATAAACAAGACATATTCTCATCCCTTGAAGCATTGGGGAGAGATTAGGTCACACAAACATCCTCTAGATCTCTCGAATCACTATGACTCGCAAAGTTTATCCATTTGACCACAAAGTCAATGATAGACCAAAAGAAACCAAACTTTCATATAAGAGAAATAAGAACAAATTGCCAGACATATTCTCATCCCTTGAAGCTTTAGGAAGAACTTGTGGTCACACAAAAATCCTCTAGGCCTCTTGAATCAAGAAAACTCGCTAGATTTGTCTTTTTGACCAAAAAGTCAAAGATTGACAAAAATGAAGGAAAATTTCGTCTAAGAGAAACAACAAGAAATAACCAATACATATTCTCATCCCTTGAAGCTTTTGGCAGAGGGGGTCACACAAACCTTCTCTAGGCCTTTCGAATCTCGAGAACTCGCTTAGTTTGTCTGTTTTACCAAAAAGTCAAAGATAGACCAAAAGGAAGCAAACTTTTGTCTAAGAGAAACAACAACGAATAACTAAGACATATTCTCATTCCTTGATTCTTTGGAGAGATTTTGGGGTCACACAAAAATCCTCTAGACCTTTCGAATCATGAAAACTCGCTATGTTTGTCCGTTCGACCAAAAAGTCAGAGATTGACAAAAGAAAGCAAACTGTCTTCTCACACAAACAACAGCGAATAACGAAGGCATATTCTCATCCCTTGAAGCTTTAGGGGGAGTTTAGGGTCACACAAACATCCTCTAAACCTCGCGAGTCATGAAAACTTGCAAAGTTTGTCAGTTTGACTATAAAGTCAAAGCTAGACCAAAAGGAAGCAAACTTTCATCTAAGAGAAACAACAACGAATAAGCAAGATATATTGTCATCCCTTGAATCTTTAGGGAGAGTTGGGGTCACACAAACATTCTTTAGGGCTCTCAAATCCAAAAAACTTGCTAAGTTTGTCCGTTTTACCATATAGTTAAAGGTAGATAAAAGGAAGCAAACTTTCGTGTAAGAGAAACAACAGTGAATAGGAAGCTAAGTTTGTCATTCCTTGAAGCTTTGGAGAGAGCTTGAGTCAAACAAACATCCTCTAGGCGTCTCAAATCACAAAAATTAGTTAAGATTGCCCGTGTAACCAAAAAGTCAAAGATAGGTCAAAAGGGACGAAACTCTCATCTAAAAGGAACAACAATGAATAACCAAGATATATTCTCATCTTTTGATGCTTTGGGGGGAGTTTGGGTACACACAAACATCCTCTAGAATCATTACAACTCACTAAGTTTGCCCACTTGATGAAAAAGTTAAAGATAGACCAAAAGAAACTAAACTTTCGTCTATGAGAAATAACAAGAAATAACCATGACATATTCTTAGCCATTGAAGCTTTAGGGGGTGCTTGGGGTCACATAAACATGTTCTTGGCCTCTTGAGTCACGAAAACTTGTTAAGTTCGTCCGATTGACCATAAAGTTAGAGATAGATTTAAATGAAGCAAACTTTCGTCTAATATAAATAACGACGAATAATCAAGACAAATTCTCATCCCTTGAAGATTTGGGGAGAGCTTGGGGGCCACACAAACATCCTCTAGGCCTCTCGAATCACGAAAACTTGCTAAATTTGTTCGTTTGACCAAAAAGTCAATGATAGGCCAAAAGAAAGCAAACTTTCGTCTAAGAGAAACAACAACGAATCACCATGAGATATTCTAATCCCTTGAAGCATTGGGGAGAGCTTGGAGTCTCACAAATATCCTCTAGGCCTCTCGAATCACAAAAACGCTCTAACTTTGTTCGTTTCACCAAAAAGTGAAGGATAGACCACAAGGAAGTAAACATTCATTTAGGAAAAATAACAGCCAATAACCGAGGCATATTCAAATTCCTTGAAATTTTGGGGAGAGTCGGGGTCACGCGAACATCCTCTAGGCATCTCGAATCATGAAAAGTCGCTAAGTTCGTCCGTTTGACCAAAAAGGCAAAAATAGACCAAAAGGAACCAAACTTTCATCTAAGAGAAACAATAACGAACAATCATGACATATTCTCATCCCTTGAAAGCTTTGGAGAGAGCTAGGGGTCACACAAACATCTTCTAGGCCTCTCAAATCATGAAAACTTGCTAAGTTCCTATGTTTGACCAAAAAGTCAAAAATAGACCGAAAGGAATCAAACTTTCATCTAAGAAAAATAACAACAAATAACCAAGACAAATTCTCATCCCCGGAAGCTTTCGGGAGGGCTTGGAGTCACACAAACATCCTCTAGGCCTCTCGAATCTCAAAAACTCACTAGGTCCATCCGGTTGACCATAATGTGAAAGCTAGACCAAATGGAAGCAAACTTTCTTATAAGAGAAACAATAATGAATAATCATGGCATATCCTAATCCCTTGAAGCTTTGGGGAGGACTTGGGATTAAACAAACATCCTTTAGGCCACTTGAATCACGAAAACTAGTTAAGTTCATCTATTTGACAAAAAAGCCAAAAATTGACCAAAAGTAACAAAACTTTCGTCTAAGAGAAACAACAATGAATAATCATGGCATATTCCAATCCCTTGAAGCTTTGGGGAGAACTTGGAGTCACACAAACATCCTCTATGCCTCTCAAATAACCAAAACTCTCTAAGTTTATCTGTTTGACTAAAAAGTCAAAGATATACTAAAAGGAACCAAACTTTCTTCTAAGAGAAACAACAATGAATAACCAAGACATATTCTCATCCCTGAAGCTTTAGGGAGTGCTTGGGGTCACACAAATATCGTCTAGGCCTCTCGAATCATGAAAACATGCTAAGTTTGTTCGTTTGAACAAAAAGTCAATGATACACCAAATGTAAGCAAACTTTCATATGAGAGAAACAACATCGAATAACCACGACATATTCTCATCCCTTGAAGCTATGTGGAGAGCTTGGGGTTAGACAAACATCCTATCCTCACGAATCAGGAAAACTAGGTAGGTTTGTCAGTGTGACTAAAAAGTCAAAGATATACTAAAAGGAAGCATCTATGAGAAACAACAACGAATAACCAAGACATGGGGAGATGGCCAACATAGAGATAGGAGGAGACATGAGAGGCATGAGAGGAGAGAACATGATGGGGAACAAAGAAGAAACCGAGAGGAGGTTGTGAAAGTTACCATACCACCATTTAAAGGAAAAAGTGATCCTGAAGCCTATATTGAGTGGGAGATGAAGGTAGAGCAAATTTTCTCATGTCACAACCTAAATGAGGAGAGGAAGGTCAAGCTAGCTACCTTGGAATTCACTGACTATGCCTTAGTTTGGTGGGATCAATTCCAAAAGGAGAGGAGGAGGTATGGAGAGCCTATGTTAGAGAGTTGGGAGGAGTTAAAAAGAGTGTTGAGAAGGAGGTATGTTCCATCCCACTACCATAGAGAGCTTCTTAATAAACTCCAAGGAATGACCCAAGGGAGTAAGAGTGTAGATGAGTTCTTCAAAGACCTTGAAATAGCCATGATCCGAGCCAATGTAGAGGAGGAAAGGGAGGTTACCATGGCTAGATTCCTTAATGGGCTGAATGGAGATATAAGAGATGTTGTTGAGCTTCAAAATTATGTAGAAATGGAGGACTTAGTTCACCATGCCATGAAAGTGGAACAACAACTAAAAAGAAAAAGTGTGAGAAAGAGTGTATCAAACTATGATAACTCTAGATGGAAGGATAGGTTCAAGAAGGAGGGTACCTCATCTTCTAGGATCTCCACGATAACCCCAAACCCAACCCAAAACAAGGGCAAAGAAATGGCAAACAAGTCTCGATCTAGAGACATAAAGTGTTTCAAATGTTTGGGTAGGGGGCACATTGCATCTGAATGCCCAACTAAGAAGGTTATGGTGTTAAAAGATAATGGAGATATCACTAGTGAGAGTTCCCAAACTGAATCCTCAAGTGAGGAAGAGACAGAGGAAGAGGAGGAGATTCCTGAAGGAGATTTGTTCATTGTGAGGAGAATGTTAGGAGGAATAGCTAAAGAGGGTGAGGAAAGTCAAAGAGAAAAATATTTTCCATACTAGATGTCTTATCCAAGGCAAACTATGTTCCTTAATCATTGATGGAGGGAGTTGTACTAATGTGGCAAGTACTAGATTGGTGACAAAAATGAATTTGGAAACTAAACCCCATCCTAGACCATACAAGTTGCAATGGTTGAGTGAGGAGGGAGAATTAAGGGTGGATAAGCAAGTGGAGATTGAGTTTTCTGTTGGAAAATATAAAGATAAAATTTTGTGTGATGTAGTCCCAATGGAAGCTAGTCATTTGCTTCTTGGGAGACCATGGCAGTTTGATAGAAAAGCTCACCATGATGGTCACACAAATAAATACACTTTTCACCATGAGAACCGCAAGGTTACATTGGTTCCATTGTCTCCAAAAGAGGTATGTAATGATCAAAATATCATGAGAGAAAAAAGAAAGCAAGAGAGGAAAGAAAGGAAAGAAAATGAAAATGAGAGCAAAAAGAAAGAGAGAAAGAATGCTTTGTTTGTAAAGAGTGGAGAGGTGAGGAGAGCTTTGATGGCAAGGAAGTCTATGTATATACTCTATATAATAAGGAGATTACTGCACTTGATTCTGACCTTGAACTTCCTAGTGGAGTTAAATCTATTTTGCAGGAATTTCAAGATGTTTTTCCAGAAGATATACCACCAGGACTTCCACCATTGAGAGGTATTGAACACCAAATTGATTTGGTGCCAGGGGCTGTGTTGCCTAATAGGCCAGCATACAGGAGTAATCCACAAGAGACCCAAGAAATTCAAAGGCAAGTTGCTGAATTGATGAGCAAGGGATGGGTTGAGGAGAGCTTGAGCCCTTGTGCTGTTCCAGTTATATTGGTGCCAAAGAAAGATGGAAGTTGGAGGATGTGCTCTGACTGTAGGGCCGTCAACAACATCACCATCAAGTACAGGCATCCCATTCCCAGGTTAGATGATTTGTTGGATGAGTTGTATGGCTCTTGTTATTTCTCTAAGATTGATTTGAAAAGTGGATATAATCAGATTAGGATTAGAGAGGGTGATGAGTGGAAAACAGCTTTCAAGACCAAGTATGGCTTGTATGAGTGGAAAGTAATGCCATTTGGATTGACAAATGCCCCTAGTACTTTCATGAGATTGATGAACCATATTTTGAGAGAGTTTCTAGGAAAATTTGTGGTTGTTTATTTTGATGATATTCTTATATATAGTAAAAATTGGGATGAACATTTGCATCATTTGCAATCTGTTTTACATGTGCTTAGAAAAGAAAGATTGTATGCTAATTTGGAAAAGTGCACGTTTTGTAAAGACCATGTCGTATTCTTAGGATTTTTGGTTAATTCTAGTGGAGTGCATGTAGATAAGGAGAAAATAAAAGCAATCCAAGAATGGCCAACTCCTAAGAGTGTGAGTGAGGTAAGAAGTTTCCATGGGCTTGCTAGTTTCTATAGGAGGTTTGTTAAGGATTTTAGTACCATTGCTGCACCTCTAAATGAACTAGTCAAGAAGCATGTGGGTTTTAAATGGGGAGAGAAACAAGAAAAGGCATTTGCTGTCCTAAAGGAGAAATTAACACATGCACCCATACTTGCTTTGCCTAACTTTGCTAAATCCTTTGAGCTTGAATGTGATGCATCTGGGGTAGGCATAGGTGCTGTTTTAATGCAAGAGGGACATCCCATTGCCTATTTTAGTGAGAAAATGAATGGGGCTGCCCTTAACTACCCTACATATGATAAGGAATTGTATGCTTTAGTTAGGGCTTTGCAAACTTGGCAACACTATCTTCTGCCTAAGGAGTTTATTATTCATAGTGATCATGAGTCTCTAAAGTATTTGAAAGGACAGGGAAAGTTGAACAAGAGACATGCCAAGTGGGTGGAGTTTCTTGAACAATTCCCCTATGTGATCAAGTACAAGAAAGGTAAGTCCAATGTGGTTGCTGATGCTTTGTCACGTAGGTATGCTTTATTGACTACTCTTGAAACTAAATTTCTTGGTTTTGAATACATTAAGGAACTATATGAACATGATGCTGATTTTTCTCATATTTATCAAACATGTTCTCATGCTATATCTGATGGGTATTTCAAGCATGATGGTTACTTAATAAAGGACAAGAGACTTTGTGTGTGCCAAACAGTTCAATTAGGGAATTGCTTGTTCAAGAGGCACATGAAGGGGGCTTAATGGGACACTTTGGGGTGCAAAAGACATATGACATCTTGCATGAGCATTTTTACTGGCCCCACATGAAGCATGATGTATATAAGTTGTGTGATAAGTGTCTTGTTTGTAAAAAGGCTAAGTCTAGGGTCATGCCGCATGGATTATATACTCCCTTGCCTGTTCCTGAACACCCTTGGATTGATATTTCTATGGATTTTGTTCTAGGTTTGCCTCGGTCTAAGGGAGGGAAGGATTCTATTTTTGTGGTGGTTGACAGGTTCTCAAAGATGGCTCACTTCATACCATGCAAGAAGGTGGATGATGCATGTCATGTAGCTGATTTATTCTTTAAAGAGGTGGTAAGACTGCATGGTTTGCCTAAGAGTATTGTAAGTGACCGCGACTCTAAATTCCTTAGTCATTTTTGGAGGACCTTGTGGGGAAAGATAGGCACAAAACTATTATTTTCTACTACATGCCATCCCCAAACTGATGGGCAAACAGAGGTTGTAAATAGGACTTTGTCTACTCTCCTTAGAGCTGTTCTAAAGAAAAAATCTTAAGTCTTGGGAGGAATGTTTGCCACATGTTGAGTTTGCTTATAATAGGGCTATACATAGTACTACTCAGTTTTCACCTTTTGAAATTGTATATGGTTTTAATCCTTTGACTCCTTTGGATTTATTGCCTTTACCTAACATTTCTCAATTGCAAGATAAGTCTGGGCAGGTTAAAGCTGATTATGTCAAGAAATTGCATGAGAAGGTTAAGGCCCAAATTGAGAAGAAAATGGAAGAGTATGCCAAACATGCAAACAAAGGAAGGAAGAAGGTAACATTTGAACCAGGTGATTGGGTATGGGTACACTTCAGGAAGGAAAGATTTCCATCTCAAAGGAAGTCTAAGCTTATGCCGAGAGGAGATGGACCTTTTCAAGTATTGGCTAAGATCAATGACAATGCATATAAGATTGACTTGCCAGGTAAGTATGCTGTGAGTGCTACCTTTAATGTGGCTGATTTGTCCTTTTATGATGCAGGTGATGAATTAATAGATTTGAGGACAAATGCTTCTCAAGAAGGAGGGAATGATGAGGACTTCATGGGAGAAGCCCAAGTCCAGGCCCAAGTCCAGAAAGAAGTCCAAGATCCAATACAAGGTCTAGGAGGGCCCATGACGAGAGCAAGAGCTAAAAGGGCCCAAGAAGAACTTAAAAAGATGGTGAATAACTTATTAGAGGCCCAACATCAGATTGAAGCCCAATACGTGGAGCCTAGGATTTACACATGCATAGCCCACTTGGAATGAAAGGAGAAGGGCCAAAAAAATATATTTTGTCCACGGCAGGATTAGAACCCAGGCACTTGTAGCTGAATATGTCTCCTTAACCACTAGAACATATCAGTGATGCTTATGCTATGGGGTTTTGTATTTATTTTTTGTTAAGTCCTAATGGGCAAACCCTAAACTAAGTTGTATTTAAACATTTGGGAATCATGAGGGAGCCAGATTTTTGGCATATAAGAAAACTGGGTGTTTTGCTCTGCTAGGGTTCTTCCTTGCATCATTTGATCTTATCAAGAATTAATCTTTTCTTGTGGCGATCCTTCTTGGCTTATCAAACTAGGTTTGTGGCGCCATCCTTATCTTTTTTTCTTTTTTCATCAATTTTCGTTTTTTTTTTAGTTCTTCTTTCTAATTTCACAATTTTTCCCAATTTTCGTCTTAAATTTCTCGCACTCATATCTCAAGCTATACGTACTCTTTTTCGGTGATTCTTGAGTCTAAATCGTGATTTAGAAAGGGGCCTTACCCCAAGCTCTCCCCAAAACTGAAGGGATGGGATATGTCTTAGTTAATCATTGTTGTTTTCCTTAGTAAAAGTTTCGTTCCTTTTGCCTATCTTTGACTTTTTGGTCAAACAACACAAACGTAGCGATTTTTGTCTTTCGAAAGGCCTAGAGGATAATTTGTGTGACCCGCAAGGCTCTCCTTTAAAGTTTGCTGTCTTTTGGTCTATCTTTGCATTTTGGTCACAAATATAGTAAGTTTTCGTGATTCAAGAAGGCTAGAAAACGTTTGTGTGACCATAAGCCAACTCCCCAAAGCTTCCAAGGAATGAGAATAATGTCTTAGTTACGTTCGTTGTTGTTTTTCTTAGATGAAAGTTTGGTTCTTTTTTGGACTGTCTTTGACTTTTTTGGTCAAATAGACAAACGTAGCGCGGATTTTCGTGATTCAAGAACCTAGTGGATGTTTGTGTGACTCCAAGCTCTCCCTAAAGCTTCAAGGCGATGGGGAGATATGTCTTGGTTATTCCTTGTTGTTCACTTGGACGAAAGTTTGGTTCCTTTTGGTCTATCTTTGGACTTTTTGGTCAAATGGAAACTTTACCAAGTTTCATGATTCGAGCTCCTGAGATATTTGGGGTACCCATTGCCTCTCCCCAAAGCTTAAGGATGAGAAAAAGTTTAGTTCCGTTTTAGTTTATCTTTGAATGTTTGGGCAAACGAACAAACCGAAAGTGAATTTTCGTGATTCGAAAAGGCCTAGAGGATGTTTTGTGTGACCCCAAGTTCCTCCTCGAGCTTCAAGTAGAGAATATGTCTTGGTTATTCGTTGTGTTCGCTAGACGAAAGTTTGGTTCCTGTTTGACATCTTGACTTTTTGGTCAAATGGACGAACTTACCAAGTGTCATGATTCGAGCTCCTGGAGGATATTTGTGTGACCCAAGCTCCTCCCCAAAAGCTTAAAAGGATGAGACGAAAGTTTAGTCTTGTTTGTCTATCTTTGGCTTTTTTGTCAAGTGACGAACTTTGCGAGTTTTTTGGACGAGAGGCCTAGAGGATGTTTGGTGCGACCGCCAAGCTCTCCCAAAGCTTCAAAGATGAGAATATGTCTTGGTTTATCGTGTTTTTCATCTTGGACAAAAGAGATGTTGTTGAGCTTCAAAATTATGTAGAAAATGGAGGACTTGTTCACCATTTGCAATGAAGTGGAACAACAACTAAAAAGAAAAAGTGTGAGAAAGAGTGTATCAAACTATGATAACTCTAGATGGAAGGATAGGTTCAAGAAGAGGGACCTCATCTTCTAAGATCTACACGATAACCCCAAACCAACCCAAAACAAGGGCAAAGAAATGGCAAACAAGTCTCGATCTAGAGACATTAAAGTGTTTCAAATGTTTGGGTAGGGGGCACATTGCATCTGAATGCCCAACTAAGAAGGTTATGGTGTTAAAAGATAATGGAGATATCACTAGTGAGAGTCCCAAACTGAATCCTCAATGAGGAAGAGACAAGGAAGAGGAGGAGATTCCTGAAGGAGATTTGTTCATTGTGAGAGAATGTTAGGAGGAATAGCTAAAGAGGGTGAGGAAAGTCAAAGAGGAAAAATTTTCCATACTAGATGTCTTATCCAAGGCAAACTATGTTCCTTAATCATTGATGGAGGGAGTTGTACTAATGTGGCAAGTACTAGATTGGTGACAAAAATGAATTGGAAACTAAACCCCATCCTAGACCATACAAGTTGCAATGGTTGAGTGAGGAGGGAGAATTAAGGGTGGATAAGCAAGTGGAGATTGAGTTTTCTGTTGGAAAATATAAAGATAAAAATTTTGTGTGATGTAGTCCAATGGAAGCTAGTCATTTGCTTCTTGGGAGACCATGGCAGTTTGATAGAAAAGCTCACCATGATGGTCACAACCAAATAAATACACTTTCACCATGAGAACCGCAAGGTTACATGGTTCCATTGTCTCCAAAAGAGGGTATGTAATGATCAAAATATCATGAGAGAAAAAAGAAAGCAAGAGAGGAAAGAAAGTGAAGAAATGAAATGAGAGCAAAAGAAAGAGAAGAAAGAAATGCTTTGTTTGTAAAGAGTGGAGAGGTGAGGAGAGCTTTGATGCAAGGAAGTCTATATATATACTCTATAATAAGGAGATTCTGCACTTGATTCTGACTTGAACTTCCTAGTGGAGTTAAATCTATTTTGCAGGAATTTCAAGATGTTTTTCCAGAAGATATACCACCAGGACTTCCACCATTGAGAGGTATTGAACACCAAATTGATTTGTGCAGGGGCTGTGTTGCCTAACAGGCCAGCATACAGGAGTAATCCACAAGAGACCCAAGAAATTCAAAGGCAAGGTTGCTGAATTGGTGAGCAAGGATGGGTTGAGGAGAGTTTGAGCCCTTGTGCTGTTCCAGTTATATTGGTGCCAAAGAAAGATGGAAGTTGGAAGATGTGCTCTGACTGTAGGGCCGTCAACAACATCACCATCAAGTACAGGCATCCCATTCCCAGGTTAGATGATTTGTTGGATGAGTTGTATGGCTCTTGTTATTTCTCTAAGATTGATTTGAAAAAGTGGATATAATCAGATTAGGATTAGAGAGGGTGATGAGTGGAAACAGCTTTCAAGACCAAGTATGGCTTGTATGAGTGGAAAGTAATGCATTTGGATTGACAAATGCCCTAGTACTTTCATGAGATGAACCATATTTTGAGAGAGTTTCTAGGAAAATTTGTGGTTGTTTATTTTGATGATATTCTTATATATAGTAAAAATTGGGATGAACATTTGCATCATTTGCAATCTGTTTACATGTGCTTAGAAAAGAAAGATTGTATGCTAATTTGGAAAAGTGCACGTTTTGTAAAGACCATGTTGTATTCTTAGGATTTTTGGTTAATTCTAGTGGAGTGCATGTAGATAAGGAGAAAATAAAAGCAATCCAAGAATGGCCAACTCCTAAGAGTGTGAGTGAGGTAAGAAGTTTCCATGGGCTTGCTAGTTTCTATAGGAGGTTTGTTAAGGATTTAGTAGCAAGTTTTCTTGATTTGAGAGGCATAGAGGATGTTTGTGTGACCCCAAGTTCTCCCCATAACTTCTAGGGATGAGAATATGTCATGGTTATTCATCATTGTAACTCCTAATTGAAAGTCTAGTTCCTTTTGGGCTATCTATGATGTTTTGGGCAAACGGACAACAATATCGAGCTTTCGGGATTCAAGAGCCCTAGAAGATGTTTGTGTGACTCCAAGCTCTCCCCAAAGCTTCAAGGGATGAGAATATGCCTGGTTATTCATTGTTGTTTCTCTTAGACAAAACTTTTGCTTCCTTTTGGTCTATCTTTGACTTTTTTGGTCAAATGGATGTACTTAGCTAATTTTTATGTATCAAACGGCCTAGAGGATGTTTGTTTGACCCTAAGATCCCCCAAAAACTTCATGGGATGAGAATTTGTCTTGGTTGTTCATTGTTGTTTCTCTTAGACAAAAGTTTACTTCCTTTTAGTCTATCGTTCACTTTTTAGTTAAACGGACAAACTTAGCGAGTTTTCATGATTAGAGAGGCCTAGAATATGTTTGGGTGACCCCAAGCTCTCTCCAAAGCTTTAAGGGATGAGAATATGCCTTGGTTTTTCGTTATTATTTCTCTTAAACGAAAGTTGCTTTCTTTTGGACTATTTTTGACTTTTAGGTCAAACGGACAAACTTAGCGAGCTTCTCAATTCAGAGGCCTAGAGGTTGTTTGTGTAACTCCAAGCTCTCCCTGAAGATTGAAGGGATGAGAATATGTCTTGGTTATTCGTTGTTATTTCTCTAAGACGAAAGTTTGGCTCCTTTTAGTCCATCTTTGACTTTTTGGTCAAATGGACAAACTTAGCGAGTTTCCGTGATTCGAGAGGCCTAGTGGATGTTTTATGTGGCGCCGTACTCTCCCCAAAGCTTCAAGGGATGAGAATTTTGTTTTAGTTATTCGTTGATGTTTCTCTTAGACAAAAGTTTGATTCCTTTTGGTCTATCTTTAACTTTTTGGTTAAACAAACAGATGTTGCGAGTTTTAGTGATTTGAGAGGCCTAGAGGACGTTTGTGTAACCCCAAGCTCTCCCCATGCTTCAAGGAAAGGGAATATGTCTTGATTATTCGTTGTTAGTTCTCTTAGACGAAAGTTTTGGTTCCTTTTGGTCTGTTTTTGACATTTTCGTAAAACAAACAAACATAGCAAATTTTCGTGATTCGACAGGCCTAGAGGATGTTTGTGTGATGCCAGACTCTCCCCAAAGATCAAGGGATGAAAATTTTCCTTGGTTAATCGTTGTTGTTACTCTTAGATGAAAGTTTAGTTCCTTTTGGTGTATATTTGACTTTTTAGTCAAATGCACAAGCTTAGCTAGTTTGCGTGATTCAAGACGACCGGAGGACGTTCTTGTGACCCAAAGCTTCAAGGGATGGGGATATGTCTTGGTTATTCGTTGTTATTACCCTCACATGATAGTTTGGTTCCTTTTCGACCATCATTGACTTTTTGGTCAAATGGTCAATTGTAGGGAGCTTGCACGATTCAAGGGGTGATAATATCTCTTGCTTATTCGTTATTGTTTCTGTTAGACAAAAGCCTGGTTCCTTTTAGTCTATCTTTGACTTTTTGGTCAAATGGACCAACTTAGTGAGTTTTTGTGATTCGAGAGGCCATAGAGGATGTTTGTGTGACCACAAGCTTCCCTAAAGCTTCAAGGGATGAGAATATGTCTTGGTTATTCGTTGTTGTTTCTCTTAGACGAAAGTTTGGTTCCTTTTAGTCTATCATTGACTTTTTTTCGTCAAATGGACAAAATGTATAGAGTTTTCAGGTTTCGAGAGGCCTAGAAGATGTTTGTTTAATCCCAAGCTCTCAACCAAAGCTTCAACGGATGAGAATATGTGTTGATTATTCGTTGTTGTTTCTCTGAGATGAAAGTTTGGTTCTTTTTGGACTACCTTTGAGCTTTTTGGTTAAACAGACAAATGTAGCGAGTTTTCATGATCGAGAGACCTAAAAAATGTTTGTGTGACCCCAAGCTCTCCTCAAAGCTTCAAGGGGTGAGAATATCTTTGCTTATTCGTTATTGTTTCTCTTAGTTCCTTTTAGTCTATCATTAACTTTTTGTCAAATGGACCAGCTTAGTGAGTTTTTTGTGATTCGAGAGGCCTAGAGGATATTTGTGCAAACCTAGCTCTCCCCAAAGCTTCAAGGGATGAGAATATGTCTTGGTTATTCGTTGTTATTTCCCTTAGACGAAAGTTTGGTTCCTTTTAGTCTATCATTGACTTTTTCGTCAAATGGACAAATGAAGAGAGTTTTCGGGTTTCGAAAGGCCTAGAAGATGCTTGTTTAATCCCAAGCTCTCAACAAAGCTTCAACGGATGAGAATATGTGTTGGTTATTCGTTGTTGTTTCTCTTAGATGAAAGTTTGGTTCGTTTTAGTCTTTTTTTGACTTTTTGGTCTAACAGACAAATGTAGCAAGGTTTCATGATTCGAGGGGCCTAGAGGATGTTTGGCTTACCCCAAGCTCTCCCCAAAACTTGAAGGGATGGGTATATGTCTTAGTTAATCATTGTTGTTTCTCTTAGTCAAAAGTTTCGTTCCTTTTGGCCTATCTTTGACTTTTTGGTCAAACAAACAAACGTAGCGAGTTTTTGTCTTTCGAAAGGCCTAGAGGATATTTGTGTGACCCCAAGCTCTCCCTAAAGTTTGCTGTCTTTTGGTCTATCTTTGACATTTTGGTCACAAATATAGTAAGTTTTCGTGATTCAAGAAGGCTAGAAAACGTTTGTGTGACCATAAGCACTCCCCAAAGCTTCAAGGAATGAGAATATGTCTTAGTTATTCGTTCGTTGTTGTTTTTCTTAGATGAAAGTTTGGTTCTTTTTGGACTGTCTTTGACTTTTTGGTCAAATAGACAAACGTAGCGGGTTTTCGTGATTCAAGAGACCTAGTGGATGTTTGTGTGACTCCAAGCTCTCCCTAAAGCTTCAAGGGATGGGAATATGTCTTGGTTATTCCTTGTTGTTCACTTAGACGAAAGTTTGGTTCCTTTTGGTCTATCTTTGACTTTTTGGTCAAATGGACAAACTTACCAAGTTTCATGATTCGAGCTTCCTGGAGGATATTTGGGTGACCCCATGCTCTCCCCAAAGCTTAAAGGGATGAGACAAAAGTTTAGTTCCGTTTAGTTTATCTTTGAATGTTTGGGCAAACGAACAAACGAAGTGAATTTTCGTGATTCGAGAAGCCTAGAGGATGTTTGTGTGACCCCAAGTTCTCCTCGAAGCTTCAAGTAATGAGAATATGTCTTGGTTATTCGTTGTTGTTCGCTTAGACGAAAGTTTGGTTCCTTTTGGACTATCTTTGACTTTTTGGTCAAATGGACGAACTTACCAAGTTTCATGATTCGAGCTTCCTGGAGGATATTTGTGTGACCCCAAGCTCTCCCCAAAGCTTAAAGGGATGAGACGAAAGTTTAGTTCTTTTTGGTCTATCTTTGGCTTTTTGGTCAAGTGGACGAACTTTGCGAGTTTTTTTGGTACGAGAGGCCTAGAGGATGTTTGTGCGACCCCAAGCTCTCCCCAAAGCTTAAGGAGAATATGTCTTGGTTATTCGTTGTTATTTCTCTTGGACAAAAGAGATGTTGTTGAGCTTCAAAATTATGTAGAAATGGAGGACTTAGTTCACCATGCCATGAAAGTGGAACAACAACTAAAAAGAAAAAGTGTGAGAAAGAGTGTATCAAACTATGATAACTCTAGATGGAAGGATAGGTTCAAGAAGGAGGGTACCTCATCTTCTAGGATCTCCACGATAACCCCAAACCCAACCCAAAACAAGGGCAAAGAAATGGCAAACAAGTCTCGATCTAGAGACATAAAGTGTTTCAAATGTTTGGGTAGGGGGCACATTGCATCTGAATGCCCAACTAAGAAGGTTATGGTGTTAAAAGATAATGGAGATATCACTAGTGAGAGTTCCCAAACTGAATCCTCAAGTGAGGAAGAGACAGAGGAAGAGGAGGAGATTCCTGAAGGAGATTTGTTCATTGTGAGGAGAATGTTAGGAGGAATAGCTAAAGAGGGTGAGGAAAGTCAAAGAGAAAATATTTTCCATACTAGATGTCTTATCCAAGGCAAACTATGTTCCTTAATCATTGATGGAGGGAGTTGTACTAATGTGGCAAGTACTAGATTGGTGACAAAAATGAATTTGGAAACTAAACCCCATCCTAGACCATACAAGTTGCAATGGTTGAGTGAGGAGGGAGAATTAAGGGTGGATAAGCAAGTGGAGATTGAGTTTTCTGTTGGAAAATATAAAGATAAAATTTTGTGTGATGTAGTCCCAATGGAAGCTAGTCATTTGCTTCTTGGGAGACCATGGCAGTTTGATAGAAAAGCTCACCATGATGGTCACACAAATAAATACACTTTTCACCATGAGAACCGCAAGGTTACATTGGTTCCATTGTCTCCAAAAGAGGTATGTAATGATCAAAATATCATGAGAGAAAAAAGAAAGCAAGAGAGGAAAGAAAGGAAAGAAAATGAAAATGAGAGCAAAAAGAAAGAGAGAAAGAATGCTTTGTTTGTAAAGAGTGGAGAGGTGAGGAGAGCTTTGATGGCAAGGAAGTCTATGTATATACTCTATAATAAGGAGATTACTGCACTTGATTCTGACCTTGAACTTCCTAGTGGAGTTAAATCTATTTTGCAGGAATTTCAAGATGTTTTTCCAGAAGATATACCACCAGGACTTCCACCATTGAGAGGTATTGAACACCAAATTGATTTGGTGCCAGGGGCTGTGTTGCCTAATAGGCCAGCATACAGGAGTAATCCACAAGAGACCCAAGAAATTCAAAGGCAAGTTGCTGAATTGATGAGCAAGGGATGGGTTGAGGAGAGCTTGAGCCCTTGTGCTGTTCCAGTTATATTGGTGCCAAAGAAAGATGGAAGTTGGAGGATGTGCTCTGACTGTAGGGCCGTCAACAACATCACCATCAAGTACAGGCATCCCATTCCCAGGTTAGATGATTTGTTGGATGAGTTGTATGGCTCTTGTTATTTCTCTAAGATTGATTTGAAAAGTGGATATAATCAGATTAGGATTAGAGAGGGTGATGAGTGGAAAACAGCTTTCAAGACCAAGTATGGCTTGTATGAGTGGAAAGTAATGCCATTTGGATTGACAAATGCCCCTAGTACTTTCATGAGATTGATGAACCATATTTTGAGAGAGTTTCTAGGAAAATTTGTGGTTGTTTATTTTGATGATATTCTTATATATAGTAAAAATTGGGATGAACATTTGCATCATTTGCAATCTGTTTTACATGTGCTTAGAAAAGAAAGATTGTATGCTAATTTGGAAAAGTGCACGTTTTGTAAAGACCATGTCGTATTCTTAGGATTTTTGGTTAATTCTAGTGGAGTGCATGTAGATAAGGAGAAAATAAAAGCAATCCAAGAATGGCCAACTCCTAAGAGTGTGAGTGAGGTAAGAAGTTTCCATGGGCTTGCTAGTTTCTATAGGAGGTTTGTTAAGGATTTTAGTACCATTGCTGCACCTCTAAATGAACTAGTCAAGAAGCATGTGGGTTTTAAATGGGGAGAGAAACAAGAAAAGGCATTTGCTGTCCTAAAGGAGAAATTAACACATGCACCCATACTTGCTTTGCCTAACTTTGCTAAATCCTTTGAGCTTGAATGTGATGCATCTGGGGTAGGCATAGGTGCTGTTTTAATGCAAGAGGGACATCCCATTGCCTATTTTAGTGAGAAAATGAATGGGGCTGCCCTTAACTACCCTACATATGATAAGGAATTGTATGCTTTAGTTAGGGCTTTGCAAACTTGGCAACACTATCTTCTGCCTAAGGAGTTTATTATTCATAGTGATCATGAGTCTCTAAAGTATTTGAAAGGACAGGGAAAGTTGAACAAGAGACATGCCAAGTGGGTGGAGTTTCTTGAACAATTCCCCTATGTGATCAAGTACAAGAAAGGTAAGTCCAATGTGGTTGCTGATGCTTTGTCACGTAGGTATGCTTTATTGACTACTCTTGAAACTAAATTTCTTGGTTTTGAATACATTAAGGAACTATATGAACATGATGCTGATTTTTCTCATATTTATCAAACATGTTCTCATGCTATATCTGATGGGTATTTCAAGCATGATGGTTACTTAATAAAGGACAAGAGACTTTGTGTGCCAAACAGTTCAATTAGGGAATTGCTTGTTCAAGAGGCACATGAAGGGGGCTTAATGGGACACTTTGGGGTGCAAAAGACATATGACATCTTGCATGAGCATTTTTTTACTGGCCCCACATGAAGCATGATGTATATAAGTTGTGTGATAAGTGTCTTGTTTGTAAAAAGGCTAAGTCTAGGGTCATGCCGCATGGATTATATACTCCCTTGCCTGTTCCTGAACACCCTTGGATTGATATTTCTATGGATTTTGTTCTAGGTTTGCCTCGGTCTAAGGGAGGGAAGGATTCTATTTTTGTGGTGGTTGACAGGTTCTCAAAGATGGCTCACTTCATACCATGCAAGAAGGTGGATGATGCATGTCATGTAGCTGATTTATTCTTTAAAGAGGTGGTAAGACTGCATGGTTTGCCTAAGAGTATTGTAAGTGACCGCGACTCTAAATTCCTTAGTCATTTTTGGAGGACCTTGTGGGGAAAGATAGGCACAAAACTATTATTTTCTACTACATGCCATCCCCAAACTGATGGGCAAACAGAGGTTGTAAATAGGACTTTGTCTACTCTCCTTAGAGCTGTTCTAAAGAAAAATCTTAAGTCTTGGGAGGAATGTTTGCCACATGTTGAGTTTGCTTATAATAGGGCTATACATAGTACTACTCAGTTTTCACCTTTTGAAATTGTATATGGTTTTAATCCTTTGACTCCTTTGGATTTATTGCCTTTACCTAACATTTCTCAATTGCAAGATAAGTCTGGGCAGGTTAAAGCTGATTATGTCAAGAAATTGCATGAGAAGGTTAAGGCCCAAATTGAGAAGAAAATGGAAGAAGAGTATGCCAAACATGCAAACAAAGGAAGGAAGAAGGTAACATTTGAACCAGGTGATTGGGTATGGGTACACTTCAGGAAGGAAAGATTTCCATCTCAAAGGAAGTCTAAGCTTATGCCGAGAGGAGATGGACCTTTTCAAGTATTGGCTAAGATCAATGACAATGCATATAAGATTGACTTGCCAGGTAAGTATGCTGTGAGTGCTACCTTTAATGTGGCTGATTTGTCCTTTTATGATGCAGGTGATGAATTAATAGATTTGAGGACAAATGCTTCTCAAGAAGGAGGGAATGATGAGGACTTCATGGGAGAAGCCCAAGTCCAGGCCCAAGTCCAGAAAGAAGTCCAAGATCCAATACAAGGTCTAGGAGGGCCCATGACGAGAGCAAGAGCTAAAAGGGCCCAAGAAGAACTTAAAAAGATGGTGAATAACTTATTAGAGGCCCAACATCAGATTGAAGCCCAATACGTGGAGCCTAGGATTTACACATGCATAGCCCACTTGGAATGAAAGGAGAAGGGCCAAAAAAAATATATTTTGTCCACGGCAGGATTAGAACCCAGGCACTTGTAGCTGAATATGTCTCCTTAACCACTAGAACATATCAGTGATGCTTATGCTATGGGGTTTTGTATTTATTTTTGTTAAGTCCTAATGGGCAAACCCTAAACTAAGTTGTATTTAAACATTTGGGAATCATGAGGGAGCCAGATTTTTGGCATATAAGAAAACTGGGTGTTTTGCTCTGCTAGGGTTCTTCCTTGCATCATTTGATCTTATCAAGAATTAATCTTTTCTTGTGGCGATCCTTCTTGGCTTATCAAACTAGGTTTGTGGCGCCATCCTTATCTTTTCTTTTTTCATCAATTTTCGTTTTTTTTTTAGTTCTTCTTTCTAATTTCACAATTTTTCCCAATTTTCGTCTTAAATTTCTCGCACTCATATCTCAAGCTATACGTACTCTTTTTCGGTGATTCTTGAGTCTAAATCGTGATTTAGAAAGGGATCTTTCACCTCGTTTTGGAATCACTCAATTCCGATTTCTGTAATCGTGAGTTATGGAAATTTCCTAAAACGGACAGAATTAGTTCTTTCCCTTCTTTACTCTTTCTTTCAATTTCACCTTTCCAATTCTATTTGTTCTAGTCCTAATTAGGTCTGAAATCAAGAGGCTTAAGGAAAACCTCATCGGGATTTAGAAAGGGAAACTTTCACTCGTTTTGAAATCACTCAGATTACTTGATTCTAGTAAGAACTTTAAGCAAGAGAAAGAGTGGAAAAAGGCAAGAGAGATACATTAGCTTAAAAGCCAAAATTTGTGTGAAACACTTTGAGTGAAATAGTTTTGGAGAGGACTTCTTTACATCAAATCTATCTATGGCCGAAAGAGAGGGACCACCATCCCCTACTAGGGAGAATAGGTTGTTGTTAGATGCCTTAACTCAAAGGATGAATGAGGTGTTGAGGGAGCATACAGAGGGAATTTTATGAGAGGCTTGAAACTTTAGAAAACCAAAACCAGAATGGGGAGAATGGCCAACATAGAGATAGGAGGAGACATGAGAGGCATGAGAGGAGAGAACATGATGGGGAACAAAGAAGAAACCGAGAGGAGGTTGTGAAAGTTACCATACCACCATTTAAAGGAAAAAGTGATCCTGAAGCCTATATTGAGTGGGAGATGAAGGTAGAGCAAATTTTCTCATGTCACAACCTAAATGAGGAGAGGAAGGTCAAGCTAGCTACCTTGGAATTCACTGACTATGCCTTAGTTTGGTGGGATCAATTCCAAAAGGAGAGGAGGAGGTGTGGAGAGCCTATGTTAGAGAGTTGGGAGGAGTTAAAAAGAGTGTTGAGAAGGAGGTATGTTCCATCCCACTACCATAGAGAGCTTCTTAATAAACTCCAAGGAATGACCCAAGGGAGTAAGAGTGTAGATGAGTTCTTCAAAGACCTTGAAATAGCCATGATCCGAGCCAATGTAGAGGAGGAAAGGGAGGTTACCATGGCTAGATTCCTTAAATGGGCATGAGAAGTCCCACATCGGTCTTATCAGGTGGTCTTGGGTGCTATATATATGGGTTCGCAACCTCCCCTTACGAGCTAGCTTTTGAGATGGAGTTAGGCGGGTTCATATCATGTGGTATCAGAGCCTGCCTGTGGCGGTCGGTGCCATGGTGGGTGAGTAATATCCCATGCCGGGTCCCCTGCACGAGGACGTGCAGTCTAAAGGGGTTGGGCGTGATGTGGATTCATCATGAGAAGTCCCACATCGGTCTTATCAGGTGGTCTTGGGTGCTATATATATGGGTTCGCAACCTCCCCTTACGAGCTAGCTTTTGAGATGGAGTTAGGCGGGTTCATATCATGTGGTATCAGAGCCTGCCTGTGGCGGTCGATGCCATGGTGGGTGAGTAATATCCCATTGCCGGGGTCCCCTGCACGAGGACGTGCAGTCTAAAGGGGTTGGGCGTTGATGTGGATTCATCATGAGAAGTCCCACATCGGTCTTATCAGGTGGTCTTGGGTGCTATATATATGGGTTCGCAACCCTCCCCTTACGAGCTAGCTTTTGAGATGGAGTTAGGCGGGTTCATATCAAAAAGTTTGCTTCTCTTTGGTCTATCTTTGACTTTTACTCAAATAGACAAGCATAGCAAGCTTTCCTGAATCAAGAGGCCTAGAGGATGTTTGTGTGACTCTAAGCTCTCCCTAAAGCTTCAAGGGTTGAGAATATATTTTCGTTATTGATTGTTGTTTCTCATAGACGAAAGCTTAGTTGCTTTGGGTCTATCTTTGGCTTTTTGGTCAAATTAACAAACTTAGCAAGTTGTCATGATTTGAGAGGCCTAGGGGATGTTTGTGTGACCCCAAGCTCTCCCCAAAAGCTTCAAAGATAGACCAAAAGGAAGCAAACTTTAGTCATGAAGGATGCTTTTGTCATGAAGTTTTGGGGAGAGCTTGAGGTCACACAAACATCCTCTAGGCCTCTCGAATCACGAAAATACGCTACAATTTTTCGTTTGGCCAAAAAGTCAAAGATAGACCAAAAGGAAGCAAACTTTAGTCTAAGAAAGACAACAGTAAATAACCAAGACATATTCTCATCCCTTGCAACTTTGAGGCGAGCTTCGAGTCGAACAAACATCCTCTATGCCTCCTCTATCACGAAAACTCTTTGCGTTTGTCTGTTTGGCCGAAAAGTCAAAGATAGTAAAAAAAAACTAAACTTTCATATAAGCGAAACGACAACAAATAACCAAGACATATTTTCAATCCCTTGATAGCTTTAGGAGAGAACTTTTGGTCGCACAAACATCCTCTAGGCCATCGAATTCACGAAAACTCGCTAAGTTCATCCAATTTGACCAAAAAGTCAAAGGTAGGCCAAAAGGAACTAAACTTTCATCCAAGAGAAATAGCAACTAATAACTAAGTCATATTCTCATCCCTTGAAGATTTGGGGAGACTTTTGGTCGCACAAACATCCTCTTGGCCTTCATCCAAAAACTTGCTATTATCCATTTGACCAAAAACTCAAAGATAGAACAAAAGGAACAAACTTTCGCCTAAGAGAAACAGCAACGAATAACCAAGACATATTCTCATCCTTGAAGCTTTGGGGAAAACTTTTTGGTCGCACAAACATCTTCTAGGCCTCGTCAGGAAAACTCACTAAGTTCATCCATTTGACCAAAAGTCAAAGATAGACCAAAAGGAACTAAACTTTCATCTAAGCGAAACAAAAATGAATAACTAAAACATATTCTCATCCCTTGAAGTTTTGGGTTGAACTTTGGGTCATACAAACATCCTCTGGAATCACGAAAACTCGCTAGTTCATCCATTTGACCAAAAAGTCAAAGATAGACTAAAGGGAACTAAACTTTCATCTAAGAGAAATAAAAATGAATAACTAAGACATATTCCCATCCCCTGAAGCTTTGGGGAGAGTTTGGCGTCACACAAACATCCTCTAAGCCACTCGAATCCCGAAAGCTCGCTAAGCTCATCCATTTGAGCAAAAGTTCAAAGATAGACCAAAAGGAAGCAAACTTTCATCTAAGAGAATTAACAATGAAAAACCAAGACATATTCTCATCCGTTGAAGCTTGGGGAAAGCTTCGAGTCACACAAACATCCTTTAGGCCTCTCGAATTACGAAAACTTGCTACATTGGTCCGTTTGACTAAAAAGTCAAAGATAGACTAAAAGGATGCAAACTTTGGTCTAAGAGAAACAATAACGAATAACTAAGACGTATTCTCAACTCTTGAGGCTTTGGGGAGAGCTTAGGGTGACACAAACATCCTCTAGGCCTCTCAAATTCACGAAAACTCGCTAAGTTTCGTCCATTTGGCCAAAAAGTCAAAGATAGACCAAAACGGAAACTAAACTTTGGTCTAAGAGAAATAACAACGAATAACCAAGACATATTATCATTGCTTGCAGCTTTGAGTAGAGCTTAAAGTCACACAAATATCCTCTATGCCTCTTGTATCACGAAAAGTCACAACGTTTGTCCGTTTGACCAAAAAGTCAAAGATAATCCAAAAGGAACAAATTTCACCTATATGCAAGCCAACAACAAATAACCTAGTCATATTCTCATCCCTTGAAGCTTTGGGGAAGAGCTTGGGGTCACACAAACATCCTCTAGGCACTCTTCGAATCACGAAAACTCGCTATAGTTCATCCACGTTTGACCAAAAAGGTCCAAAGATAGAACTAAAAGGAATGCTAAACTTTTGTCTAAGAGAAACAAGCAACGAATAACCTAAGACATATTCTCATCCTTGAATTCTTTGGGGAGAGCTTGAGGGTCACACAAATATCCTCTAGGCCTCTCGAATCACGAAAACTTGTTATGCTCAGTTCATCATTTGAGCAAAGAGTCAAAGATAGACCAAAAAAGAAGCAAAGCTTTCATCTAAGAGAAACAAGCAACGAATAAATCTAAGACATATTCTCATTCCCCTGAATGCTTTGGGGAGAGCTTAGCATCATACAAAGCATTCTCTAGGCCTCTCGAATCATGAAAACTCACTACATTTATCCGTTTGATGAAAAAGTTAAAGATAGACAAAAAAGAACTAAACTTTCATCGAAGAGAAATAACAACTAATAACTATGACATATTCCCATCCCATGAAGCTTTGGGTTGAGCTTGGAGTCACACCAATATCATCTAGGTCTCTTGAATCATGAAAACATACTACGTTTGTCCGTGTGAGTAAAATGTCAAAGGTAGTCCAAAAGGAATCAAACTTTCATCAAAGACAAACAACAACGAATAACCAAGATATATTCTCATCCTTTGAAGCTTTGGGAAGAACTTGGGGTCGCACAAACATTCTTTAGGAAGCCTCTCGAATCACAAAAACTCGCTAAGTTTGTCCGTTTGACCAAAAAATCAAAGATAGACTAAAAGGAACCAAAGCTTTTCGTCTACGGAGAAACAACAACGAATTAACTAAGACATATTCTCATACCTTGAAGCTTTGGGGAGAGCTTGGAGTAACACAAACATCTTCTAGGCCTTTAGAATCACGAAAACTTGCTAAGTTCATCCATTTGACCAAAAAGTCAAAGATAGACCGAAAGAAAGCAAACTTTTATCTTAGAGAAACAATAACGAATAACCAAGACATATTCTCTTCCCTTGAAGCTTTGGGAGAGTGGGCTTGGGAGTCACACAAGCATCCTCTAGGTCTCTTGAATTCACGAAAACTTTCTACAGTTTATCTATTTGCCCAAAAAGTCAAACATAGACCAAAAGGAACAAAACTTTCATCTCAGAGAAAAATTGAACGAATAACCAAGACATATTCTCATACGCTTAGAGCTTTAGGGAGAGCTTGCGGTCACACAAACATCCTCTAGGCCTTTCTCAAATCACAAAAGCTTGCTACATTTGTCCATTTACACCAAAGAGTCAAAGATAGACCTAAAAGGAACCAAACTTTTGTCTGAGAGAAACTACAACGAATAACCAAGACGTATTCTCATCCCATGAAGCTTTGGGGAGAGCTTGGAGTCACACAAACTTCCTCTAGGTCTCTTGAATCACGAAAACTCTCAACGTTTGTCCGTTTGATGAAAAAGTCAAAGATAGTCCCAAAGGAACCAAAAGAAACAACAACGAATAACCAAGACATATTCTCATCCCTTGAAGCTTTGGGGAGTGGTTGGAGTCACACAAACATCCCCTAGGCCTCTCGAATCACGAAAACCCGCTACGTTTATCCGTTTACCCAAAAAGTCAAACATAGACCAAAAGGAACTAAACTTTAATCTCAGAGAAATAACAACAATTAATCAAGACATATTCTCATCCCTTGAAGGTTTGCTGAGAGCTTGGCGTCACACAAATATCCTCTAAGCTTCTCGAATCACAAAAGCTCGCTACATTTGTCCGTTTGACCGAAAAGTCAAAGATAGACCCAAAGGATCCAAACTTTCGTCTAAGAGAAACAAGAATGAATAACCAAGACATATCTCATCCCTTGAGCTTAGGGTCACACAAACATCCTCTAGGACTCTCGAATCCTGAAAACTTGCTAAGTTCATCTATTTGACGAAAAAGTCGAAGATAGACCCAATGGAAGCAAACTTTTGTCTAAGAAAAACAACAACGAATAACCAAGATGTATTCTCATCCCATGAAGCTTTGGGCAGAGCTGGAGTCACACAAATATCCTCTAGGTCTCTTGAATCCCTAGAACTCGCTATGTATGTCTGTTTGACTAAAAAGTCAAAGATAGTGCAAACGAAACTAAACTTTCATCTGAGAGAAACAACAACGAATAACCAAGCATATTCTCATCCCTTGAAGCTTTGTGGAGAGCTTTGGGTCACACAAAGATCCTCTAGGCCTCTCGATTCACAAAATCTCTGTACGTTTGTCTGCTAGACTAAAAAACGGACGATAGATCAAAAGGAACCAAACTTTTGTCTAAGAGAAACAACAACGAATAACCAAGACATATTCACATCCCTTGAAGCTTTTGGGGAGAGCTTGGAGTCACAAAAACATCCTCTAAGTCTCTTGAATCATGAAAACTTGCTACGTTTGTCCGTATGACCAAAAGTCAGAGATAGACTAATAGGAATCAAACTTTGGGCTTAGAGAAACAACAACAATTAACCAAGACATATTCTATCCCTTGAAGCTTTGGGGAGAGCTTGGGGTCATAAAAGCATCATGTAGCCTCTCGAATCACAAAAACTTGTTACGTTTGTCTGTTTGACCATAAAGTCAAAGGTAGACCAAAAGGAAACAAACATTCATCTAGAAGAAGCAACAACGAATGTCCAAGACCTACTATCATCCCTTAAAGCTTTGGGAAGAGCTTGGGGTCACACAAACATCCTCTAGGAAGCTCGAATCAGGAAAACTCGCTACATTTGTCTGCTTCACCAAAATATTAAAGATAGACCAAAAGGAACAAAACTTTCGTCTGAGAGAAACAACAATAAATAAGCAAAACATATTCTCATCCCTTGAAGCTTTGGGGAGACCTTGGGGTCACACATACATCCTCTAAGCCTTTTGAATCACGAAAACTTGCTACGTTTGTCTGCTTGACTAAAAAGTCAAAGATAGACCAAAAGGAAGTAAACTTTAGTGTAAGAGAAACAATAACAAATAACCAAGCCATATTCTCATCCCTTGAAGCATTGGAGGAGAGCTTGGAGTCACACAAACATTCCTCTTAAGGCCTTCTCGAATCATGAAAACTTGTTACATTTTGTCCTGTTTGACCAAAAAGTCAAAGAAATAGACCAAAATGAACCAAACTTTCATCTAAGAGAAAAAAACAATGAATAATCAAGATATATTCTCATTCCCTTGAAGCTTTGGGGAGAGCTATGGGGTCACACAAACATCCTCTTAGGAAGCTCGAATCACGAAAACTCTCCAAGTTTGTTCCGTTTGACCAAAAAGTCAAAGATAGACTAAAAGGAACAAATTTTCATCTAAGAGAAACAACAACGAATAACCAAGACATAATTCTCATCCTTTGAAGCTTTGGGGAGAGCTTGGGGTCACACAAACATCCTCTAGGCCTCTCGAATCACGAAAACACGGTTGCAACATGTTTGGTCTGTTTGACCAAAAAGTCAAAGATAAATAAAAGACCAAAAGAAACAAAACTTTCCTCTAAGAGAAACAACAACGAATAAACAAGACTTGATATCATCTCTTAAAGCTTTGGGGAGAGCTTGGGGTCACACAAACATCCTTTAGGCCTCTCGAATCTCAAAAACTCGCTATGTTTTACAATTTGACCAAAAAGTCAAAGAAAAACTAAAAGGAACCAAACTTTTATCAAGAGAACAACAAGAATAACCAAGACATATTGTCATACCTTGATATGAACCCGCCTAACTCATTCAAAGCTAGCTCGTAGGGGGGTTGCGACCCTATATATAGCACCAGACCACCCTGATAAGACGATGTGGGACTTCTCTGATGAATCACATACGCCACCCTTTGACTGCACGCTCGTGCAGGGACCGGCATGGGATATTATCACCCACCATGCACCGACCGCCAAGGCAGGCTCTGATACCACATGAATGAACCCGCCTAACTCCATCTCAAAAGCTAGCCTAAGGGGAGGGTGCGAACCATATATATAGCACCCAAAGACCACCTGATAAGACCGATGTGGGACTTTCATGATGAATCCCATCACGCCCAACCTTTAGACTGCACGTCCTTGTGCAGGGACCCGGCATGGGATATTACTCACCACCATGCACGACGCCAGGCAGGCTCTGATACCACATGATATGACCGTCTACTCCATCTCAAAGCTAGCTCGTAAGGGGAGGGTTGCGAACCCATTATATAGCACCCAAGCCACCGATAAGACCATGTGGGACTTCTCATGATGAATACACATCACGCCCGCTAACTCCATCTCAAAAGTAGCTCGTAAGGAGGGTGCGAAACCCATATATATAAACCCAAGACCACCTGATAAGACGATGTGGGACTTCTCATGATGAATCCACATCATACCTTGAGGCTTTGGGAAAGGCCTAGGATCAGACAAACATTCTCTAGGTCTCTTGAATCATAAAAACTCCCAACGATTGTTCGTTTGACTGAAAAGAAAAAGATAGTCCAAAAGGAACAAAACTTTCATCTGAGAGAAACAATAACAAATAACAAAGATATATTCTTCATCCCTTGAAACTTTTGGGAGAGCTTGGGGTCACACAAACATCTTTAGGCCTCTCGAATCACGAAAATCACTTACATTGTTCGTTTAACAAAATGTCATAGATAGACTAAAAGGAACCAAACTTCACTAAGAGAAAACAACAGAGAATAACCAAGACATATTCTCATCCCTTGAAGCTTTGGGTAGAGCTTGGGGTCACGCAAACATCCTTTAGGCCTCTCGAATTACAAACACTCGCTTGCTCATCCATTTTAACTAAAAAGTCAAATAACCTAAAGGAAGTAATCTTTGGTGTAAGAGAAACAACAACAAATAACCAAGACGTTTTATCATCCCTTGAAGCTTTAGGAAGAGCTTGGAGTCACACTAACATCCTCTAGGCCTCTCGAATAATGAAAACTCGCTATGTTTGCCCGTTTGGCCAAAAAGTCAAAGATAGTCCAAAAGGAAACAAACATTCATCTAACAGAAACAATAACGAATAATAAAGGGATATTTTCCTCCCTTGAAGCTTTAGGGAGAGCTTGGGTTCACCCAAACATCCTCTAGGCCTCCCAAATCACGAAAACTTGTAACTTTTGTTCGTTTGACCAAAGTCATAGATAGACCAAAAGGAACCAAACTTTCATCGATGAGAAACAACAATAAATAACCAAGACATATTCTTATTCCTTGAAGCTTTCGGTAGAGCTTGGGATCACACAAACATCCTTTAGCCCTCTCAAAATAGACCGAAAGGAAGCAAATTTTGGTCTAAGAGAAACAACAATGAATAACCAAGACATTTTCTCATCCCTTGAAGCTTTCGGGAGAGCTTGGGGTCACACAAACATTCTCTTGACTCGAATCACAAAAATCACTAAGTTTATCCGTTTGGCCAAAAATTCAAAGAAAGACCAAAAGGAAGCAAAGTTTCGTCTAAGAGAAACAACAATAAATAACAAAGACATACTCTTATCCCTTGATGCTTTGGGGAGAGCTTGGGGTCACACATACATCTTCTAGGCCTCTTGAACCAAGAAAACTAGCTGCGTTTGTCCGTTTGACTAAAAAGTCAAACATAGACCAAAACGAACTAAACTTTCATCTAAGAGAAACAACAACGAATGACCAAGTCGTATTCTCATCCACTGAAACTTTTGGGAGAGCATCGGGTCACTCAAACATCCTCTAGAAAGCTTGAATCACGAAAACTCACAAAGTTTGTTCGTCTGACCGAAAAGTCAAAGATAGATTAAAAGGAACTAAAGTTTCTTCTAAGCGAAATAACTTTGAATAACCAAGACATATATTCATAACTTGAAGCTTTGAGCAGAGCTTTGGCTCAAACAAACATCCGCTAGGCCTCTCGAATCTCAAAAGCTCGCTATGTTCGTCCATTTGACCAAAAAGTCAAAGACAGACTAAAAAGAACCAAACATTTATCTAAGAGGAACAACAATGAATAAGCAAGACATATTCTCATACCATGAAGGTTTGGGGAGAGTTTAGGATCAGACAAACATCCTGTAGGCCTCTTGAATCACGGAAACTCGTTACATTTGTCCGTTTGACCAAAAATTGAAAGATAGACCAAAAGGGACAAAACTTTCATCCGAGGGAAATAACAACGAATAACAAAGACATATTCTCTTCCCTTGAAGCTTGGGGGAGAGGTTGGGTTTCAGAAACATCCTCTAGGCCTCTCAAATTATGAAAACTTCCTAAGTTTGCCCGTTTGGCCAAAAAGTCAAAGATAGACCAAAAGAAAGCAAACTTTTGTGTAAGAGAAACAACAAAGAATAACCAAGGCATATTCTCATCCTTTGAAGCTTTAGAGAGAGCTTAGAGTCACACAAATATCCTCTAGGCCTCTCGACTCACGAAAACTCGCTAAGTTTGTTCATTTGACCAAAAAGTCAAAGGTAGACCAAAAAGAACTAAACTTTCATCTAAGAATAGCGACAACGAATGACCAGGACATATTATCATCCCTTGAAGCAATGGGGAGAGCTTGGGGGCACACAAACATCCTCTAGGCCTCTCAAATCATAAAAACCTCCTAAGTTTGCCTGTTTGACCAAAAAGTCAAAGATAGAGCAAAAGGAATGAAACTTTCAAACTAAGAGAAAGAATAACGAATAACTAAGGCATATTCTCATCCCTTGAAGCTTTTGGGGAGAGCTTGGAGTCATACAAAGCATCCCCCAACCTGTCGAATTACGAAAACTAGGTTACATTTGTCTGTTTGACCAAAAAGTCAAAGATAGACTAAACAGAATCAAACTTTCATCTGAGACAAAATAACAACGAATAACCAAGACATATTCTCATGCCTTTATGCTTTGGGGAAAGCTTTTAATCATGCAAATATCCTCTAGGTCTTTCGAATCAAGAAAACATGTCTCATTTGTCCGTTTGACCAAAAAGTCAAAGATAGAGTAAGAGGAACCAAACTTTCGTCGAAGGGAAAAAAACAACGAATAACCATGGCATTGTCTCATCCCTTGAAACTTGGGAGAGAGCTTGGGATCACACAAACATCCTCTAGGCCTCTCAAATCATGAAAACTCGCTGCATTTGTCTGTTTGACTAAGAAGTTAAAGATAAACCAAAAGGAAGCACACTTTTGTTTAAGAGAAACAACAATGAACAACCAATATTTATTCTATTCCCTTGAAGATTTGGGGAGAGCTTGGGGTCATACAAACATCCTCTATAGGCCTCTCGAATGAAAAAAACTTGCTACGTTTGTCCGTTTGACTAAAACGTCAAAGATAGACTAAAAGTAACCAAACATTCCTCCAAAGGAAACAATAACGAATAACTAAGACATATTATGATCCCTTGAAGTTTTGGGGAGAGCTTGGAGTCACACAAACATCCTCTAGGAATTTTGAATCACGAAAACTTACTAAGTTTGTCCGTTTGACCAAAAAGCCTGAGATAGAACAAAAGGAATCAAACTTTTGTCTAATAGTAAAAACAATGAATAACCAAGACATATTCTCATCCCTTGAAGCTTTAGGAGAGAGCTGGGGTCACACAAACTTCCTCTAGCCTTTCAAATCACGAAAACTTGCTAAGTTTGTGCATTTAACTAAAAATTCAAAGATAGATGAAAAAGAACAAAACTGACGTCTATGAGAAACAATAACAAATAACCAAGATATATTCTCATCCCTTGAACCTTTAGGGAGAGCTTTGGCTTACACAAACATCCTTTCGGCCTCTTGAATCACGAAAACTCGCTATGTTCGTCCAGTTGATCAAAAAGTCAAAGATAGATATAAAGGAGGCAAACTTTGGTTTAAGAAAAACAACAATGAATAACAATGACAATTTCTCAATTCCCTTGATGCTTTGGGTAGAGCATGGGGTCTCACAAACATCCTCTGAACCTTTCGAATCATGAAAACTTGCCATGCTCGTCCATTTCACCAAAAAGTCAAAGATTGTCCAAAAGGAACCAAACTTTGGTCCTAGAGAAACAACAATAATTAACCAAGACATATTCTCATCCCTCGAAGCTTTGGGGAGAGTTTGGGATTAGACAAACATCCCCTAGCCTCTCGAATCACAAAAAATCTTTACAATTGTCTATTTGACCAAAAAGTCAAAGATAGACCAAAAGAAACAAAACCTTCATCTAAGAGAAACAACAACGAATAACCAAGACCTATAATCATCCCCTAAAGCTTTGGGGAGCGCTTGGGGTCACACAATAATCCTCTAAGCTTCTCGAATCTCGAAAACTTGCAATGTTTGTCCGTCAGACCAAAAAGTGAAAGATAAACTAAAAGGAACCAAACTTTCATCTAAGAGAAACAATAATAACCAAGATATATTCTCATCCATTGAAGGTTTGGGGAGAGCTTGTGGTGACACAAACATCCTCTAAGCCTCTAAAATCATGAAAACTAGCTACATTTTTCTGTTTGACCAAAAAGAAAGAAATAGACCAAAATGAACCAAACTTTCATCTAAGAGAAAAAAACAATGAATAACCAAGACATATTCTCATTCCTTGAAGCTACGGAGAGACCTGGGGTCACCCAAACATCCTATAGGACTCTCAAATCACAAAAACTTACTAACTTTGTTCGTTAAGCAAAATGTCAAAGACAGGCGAAAAGGAATCAAACTTTCGGCTAAGAGAAATTATAACGAATAGCCAAGACGTATTCTCATTCCTTGAAAGCTTTGGGGAGAGCTTGGATTCATACAAACATCTTCTAGGCCTCTCAAAACATGAAAACTTGCTAAGTTCATCCATTTGACCGTAAGGTCAAAGCTAGACCAATTAGAACCAAACTTTCATCCAAGAGAAACAACAACAATAACTAATATATTCTCATCCCTTAACTTTGGGGAGACCACTCTTAATCCCAGGCTTCTCGAATCTCGAAAACTTGCAACGTTTATCCGTCAGACCAAGAAGACAAAGATAAACTAAAAGGAACTAAACTTTTGTCTAAGAGAAACAACAACCAATACCAAGAGATTATTCTCATCCTTGAACTCTGGGAGAGCTTGAGTACACAAACATCCTTAGGCTCTCGAATGCAAAACTTACTAAAGTTTTCTGTTTGACAAAAGTCAAAAATCAGAACCAAAAGGAAGAACTTTCGTCCAAGAGAAAAAAACAATGAATAATCAAGATTATTTTTCTTGATTCCTTGAAGGCTTTGGGGGAGCTTGAGGGTGACACAAACATCCTCTAGGACTCTAAATCATGAAAATTTGCTACCATTTGTTTGTTTGACAAAATGTCCAAGATAGACCAAAAGGAACCAAACTTTCGTCTAAGAGAAATAATAACAAATAACCAGGATGTATTCTCATCCCTCAAAGCTTTGGAGAGAGATTGGGGCCACATAAACACCCTTTAGGAAGCTCAAATCATAAAAACTCGCTAAGTTTGTCCTTTTCACCAAAAATAAAAGATAGACTAAAAGGAACTAAACTTTCAAACAAGAACGAAGAACCAAGACATATTCTCACCCTTGAAGCTTGGTGAGGCTTGGGTACAAAACCTCTTTGCTCTCAATTTACAAAGACTCGCTAGGTTTGTTAGTTTGACCAAAAAGTTAAAGATAGTCCAAAAGGAGCTAAACTTTCATCTAAAAGAAACAACAAGGAATAATCATGACATTTTCTCATCGCTTGAAGCTTCTGGGAGTACTTAGGATCTTAGAAACATTCTCTAGTCCTCTTGAGTCATGAAAACTTGCTAAGTGTGTTCGTTTGACCAAAAAGTTATATATAGACCAAAAGGAACCAAACTTTCGTCTAAGAGAAACAACAACGAATAAGCAAGACATATTCTTAACCCTTGAAGATTTGGGGAGAGTGTAGGGTCACACAAACATCCTCTAGGCCTCTCAAATCACGAAACCTTGTTAAGTTCGTCCATTTGACCAAAAAGTCAAAGATAGGACAAAAGGAACCAAACTTTCGTCTAAGAGAAATAACAACGAATAACCAAGCCATATTCTCATCCTTTGAAGGCTTTGGGAGAGCTGAGGTCCCAAAACTATCCTCTAGGCCTCCGAAACGAAAATGCTAACATTTATCCGTTTACCAAAAGTCAAATTATACGAAGAAACTAAACTTCGTCTAGAGACAACACGAATAACCAAGATATTCCATCCCTTGAAGCTTTAGTAGAACTTGGGGTCAAAAAATCCTCTGGGCCTCTCTGATTGACGAAAACTAAGTTGTCTATTTGCCAAGAAGTGAAAGATGGACAAAAGGAACCAAACTTTCATCTAAGAGAAACAACAACGAATAACCGAGACATATTTTCATCCCTTAAAGCTTTGGGGGGAGCTTGGGTTGCAGAAATATCCTCTAGGCCTCTCCAATCACAAAAACTCACTAGGTTGGTCCATTTGACCAAAAAGTCAATGATAGACTAAAAAGAACCAGGCTTTCGTTTAAGATAAACAATAACGAATAAGCAAGAGATATTCTCACCCCTTGAA
>NSJW01000475.1:0-92836 GCA_019955255.1 Castanospermum australe
CTTTCTTCTTGCACATCTACATTTTTTTTTTAAACTGTTACTCTATTCATTAAATCTCACCCACTACAAATAGTTAAAATTTCCCTGTCCCTAGTCTACGAGCGGCCTTCCTTCCTTTGGAGAATAGATGCACGTACCCTTCATTTTAGGAGGAGTTTAGTATCAGGAATCCTAAATGTCAAGTATCTTGAAGTCCTGGGTATTAGATATATGAAGAATTTGAGAGTCTCATGTTTCAACTGTTATACGGAACATTGGGGATATTGAACTCTCATCTGTGTAATGCCGGAATAACTTCATTAGGTTTGGAAGATACTTGAAATTTAGGATTCTTGTGTACCAAATGCCTCTAATGTATTTTATTTTTCCTTGCTCAACAGTGAAAAGATGTAAGTTGGACAAATGACTAAATAGTTGCATTTAACATAAGAGAATCCAAGGGAATGGAATTCGGAAAATGAAGGAAAATGGTGACTGCTCTCAGTCTCGCCTTTCCTCCAATAAAGAAAGGTAAAATGGATGGATAGATGAAGGAATGCGAGGAATAGGTTGGGGGTCGGCATGCCGGAGTCAATCGGCTGTGGGTAATGGTGCGTTTTCGTAGTTTTTCTACCTCAAATTCCAGTAAAGGGAAGATTGTGACTGAAATATAAGATGGCACAATCAAGACTCAGTTCAGGGGGACGAACCTACGGTAAGATTTTTTCATGCTATATTGTTTTGCATCTCTTAAAGTTAACTTAGAACTGAGTACAAAACATAGGATCTTTTATGTGAGAATGCATTGTTATCTAAATCCATCCGAACTACAAAGGGATGCTCACAGAGAAAATTGGATTCTGAAAATGCGAGGTTAAAACGGAAGTTAGTTCTTGAAGAAAATTTTAGTTAGTGCTTGTTCTGGTGGTAGGAGTGTCATTTTTGGTCAACCTGAACCATTCGGGTTAACCCGCATCGAATCCATCTATAGAGCTATTGGTATCAAACGCAATGCCGCATTAAACTTTCATACTCTGGAATTTTTTTCAAATGCACCAATAACCTAAGGAGTTTCAGTTATAACGCATCCCACAATTCTTCCAGGTATGACTGACCAGACATAAGATGATGCCAGGCATTTCTGCAAAGATACTAAACACATAATGGGTTGGCGTGCTGGCCTGGCAAGGTTCAGGTCAGCTTATATTTGGGTTGGGTCAAAATTGGATTGGGCCAGTATTTTGTTAACTCAGCTCACATATTTTTGGGCTTGGCTATTAGACTCACACCCATATCTAAGCGTTAGGAAAAAGTGAAGACCCAAAAGAAATTATATGGTAAAGAAGTACTAATCAAAGCAGCCGTTCAAGCCATTCCAACATATGCTATGTCTGTGATGAGGTTTCCCAAAAAATTCTGCAACAGGTTGTGTGCAAAAATTGCTAGTTTTTAGTGGCGGAGTGCAAGTAAAGAAAGAGGAATCCACTGAAAAAATTGGCATATCCTCTCAGACAATAAAAAAGATGGTGGTTTGGGGTTTAAAGACTTTGAAATGATGAACACAGCCCTGCTTGCTAAACAAGCTTGGAGAATTAACCAAAACCCTCAAGCTCTATGGGTGCAAATCCTTAAAAGCATCTACTTTCCTAATGAGAATTTTCTTAAAGCTAAAAGAGTTAGAAATGCCTCATGGGCTTGGAAGAGCATTTTCGAAGGGAAGTCCTAGTAAGAAATGGCATTTGGCTCATTAGTAATGGAAAGAAGATTAGGGTGTGGAAGGACAAGTGGTTACTAGGTGAATTTGTCAGCAACATCAACAACCTGCAGGATGATCTAAAACTAGAGTATTTCCTGAAAGATAATAGCAGAAGGTGGAACCCTCTCAAGCTTGGAGAAGCCCTCCCAACTCAACAAACCATTAAAGCATGGCAAATTCCCCTCAGACTTACAACAGCAGAAGATTTTTTTATATGGCCCTACAGTAAAGGTTCCTATTCTGTTAAATCTAGATACAGAGTGGCAAAGAAGGAAGCATCTAGAAACCAAACCAGGGGAAGATCCTCGTCCTATATAATCCCTAGTGAGTTGTGGAAAATATTAGGGCAGTTGAAAATTCCAGAGAAAATTAAAATATTTATATGGAAATGCTTCCACAATGTGATTCCAGTCAAAGCAAACCTATTCAAGAGACACCTAATCAATAACCCTTGCTGCCCAATCTGCAACCAAGAACCCGAAATGCTTTGAGGATACTAACCCCAACCCCCTACATGCAATAATATCAGCTAATAATATAATAAATGATTTTTTGAATGCAAATTATACAGCATAGGATCAGCAAGCATTATCAGGGGGGCAACAATCTTACCAACAATCTCAAAAACGGAGACCTCCTCATTCAGACAATATTAAAATCAATGTAAATGCTGCTTTCTCTTCTTGCAGGGGTAGAGGATTCATTGCGGCAGTTGCGAGGAACCACAAAGGAGAAATCATAGCAGGGGCAGGAAGACCAATACCAGCTAACTCTAGTCTTGTGGCAGAAGCATTGGCTGTCAGAGAAGGTCTAGTTCTCGGAATCAACCTGGGGATACCGAAGATGTTACTAGAATCAGACTGTCAGGAAGTTATTGAAGCTTGCAGAGGCTGATCTAAAAGATGGGAAATAGTACCTGTGATTGATGACATAGTTAATTTGAAAGCTGCGAACTCATCCTCCAGAATTGGTTTTCTCTGGGCTCTTAGGTAGATAAATGTAGCAGCGGATAAAGTTGCAAAAATGGGACTCAATGGCTCTCTCCCTCAAAGCTGGTGGAGTGCTCCGCCTGTAGATCTTTGCAGAGTGCTGTGCCAAGATTTCTCATAAGGCAGTCCTGTTGAAGACGACAAGCCATCTGCACTTCAGTGGTTATCTTTTTCTTTGCTGTATTGTTTTTGGGCTGTCCAGCCTTTGTTTAGGTTGTTGTTGGGCGTTCTGTCTCAGTACAACTGACAAAAAACAAAACAGCTTTAGGAAAAAGTTAAAGAAAGAGAAAAAATGGTTGACCCCCCCCCCCCCCCCAAAAAAAGAGTAAAATGTTTTTTTTTTGGTAATAAAGTAACATGATATTTTTATTCCTGAAAATGTAATTCATTCACAATTTAATTTTAAATTTAAATAAATATACAATTCAAACTTTAAATTATTATAAATTCATTTCACTTTATAATTTAGATTTTTATTATCTTTAATAAATGAACTTAAATAATTTAAATACTTGATTGTGCACTTAATTTAAATTAAAAATTAAATTATAAGTTAACTGTATTTTCATAGACTAAAATACTATTTTATTTGTTAAAAGAAAACTACTAAATAGTACATCTTTAAACAGTATAACTTCTTTAAGAAAAAATAATAATAATAATCCGATGATCAAGATTGGTTTCCAATTTATGTTGGCACTTAGAGGGGGCGCTCGAGAGCTGTCATTCTAGTGGCTTGGTCACGCAAGACAATGGTTGTGGAGGGGGATTGGGGCAAAAGAATCTGAAACCCATCACAATACGAATCCATGCCTTCACTCATAATTTGCCAAACCAGACCTCCGGCAACTGCTCTTCCCCTTCTTGCCAAGTTGTAGATTTTCGAGTAAACAGCATTCAGGTATGAATCCCTGGCTTCCACGGTCTGTCCTGCATATTTTACCAATTTTCCAAATTCCTCAAAGATTAATGGCTTCCTCAGAATCCTCCTGGAATCACTCCAGTGAATTCTCAACCACGTGTCCAGGAATTCCATTTGTGTCTTGTTACTGTCCCCTTCTAACCTGTTGCAGTTATATAACAAAAAAAAAAATCAACCTTATGTTTAGATTAACAAGAGAATATTATGTTAAAAAGAATGTTAAAAAAAGTATATATAAAAATTTTTAAATATAATGTAAAATATTTTAAATATAAAAAGTAAACTTCATAATTTATTATAATAAATTCTAATATAATATAATTTATATCTATTTATTTATTATAGAATAATTCTATTAGAGAATAGAATCGTTCTATTAGAGGATAGCATCACATTCCTATTTTTTCTACATGCAAAAAGTAATAATGCAAGTTTTTGAGTGCCTTTGATTTGATTATGTCCTGTTTTTATTTTTACTAAAAATATAAAACATGTGTTGAAAACGTGTTTAATTGTGTTTGTGACAATTTTATAATTATATATAATAAACATTATACTAACCATATTTTAAAATTTAAAAATAAAAAATAATTTCTAAAAAAGAAATAAAAATATTTCTTCAAATGAAACAATCCAATAGTTGACAATCATGGTATGCTCATACTCACCAAGTCTCAGGATATGCATATATAGTTGTAAAGTCAATTTCTTTAACGAGATTGTTGCCGATGAAATCTGTGCCTTTGATGTAAGTTCCCGGGTTGTATTGTTTTCTGTGGGGACTTTGATCTCCGTAAAAGCCTTCCAAGCCCACTGCCAACAATTTCTTTAACGGATTTAACGAAGGGTGCCATCTCCTCAACCCATCCCTGCCAAATTCAGCATCCATGCATGCATGAACCTTGAGCACATATTTATATAAATGTCTAATAATGATAAAAAATTTCCTATCATAAAACATAAGTAATGTAATTGCTATTTCTAAATGGGAATTATTTTGATATCCTTTTTTTAAAACTAATATTTTTGATTAGTTGTCAAATATTTATTAGTTAGTAGTTTTGTTTATTAAACTTTAAGTATTTATTATGAGAAATAATAACCAATAAATGTTGACAAATCATTCAAGATATTAATATTCAGAAAAAGATACTAAATACAATCGTTTCTGAATCCATCTCTGAAGTATGTCAAAGGGCTCTACTTTCTCGTGTAGATAAATTAAATACAATTGAACAAGCCAATGCAAACGTTAATGCTATGTATAGTTAATGCATGATTTTAATTTTTTTTAATACCTGACGTGATAACATTTAATATTAACATAATTAAAAATACTTCATATGTTAATCCATTAATTGCTTTTAATTAGAACTCATTCCCTGTTTTTTCTTAAATTTTTGAAAATATTTCCATTCTTAGTCGTACATTATAATAAAGAAAATTATTACTTTTAAACAAAATAAATGAAACTATAAGAACATAAAAATTAATTTATAATTTAAATAAGTGAATAATTGCTGGTAATGAAATCACATAAAAAAATTACTGGTAATGAAATGCTTTCACACGTAGGTATTTAGAATAAACGCGTTATTTTACTAATAACTACTTTAAGTTTTTATCAAATAGCATCTAATTTCAATAATAAATTAATGTAACTGAAAATAGTAATAAAAATATTATAATTGCAATAACATTTTTTATGGTAAAAAAGTACTTACAGTCAAGGTCTTGCCAGAGTCATTAACTTGACACCGTGGTTCATTCATGAGCTCCCATGCCATGATTGCTAGGTCCTCCTTGTATGCTATTTTTGTGATGGTATTCACCCTTGTTAATACTGTCTGCAACACAGAGGCACCAAATCAAATGTTAATACATGCATACACTTCTACTTCTCTCTGATGCAAAAGACAAAGTGAATTTTCATGCAATATATATATATATATATATATATATTTATAAATTTACCTTGACATTGTTCTTGTAATACCCTTTGATGACTGCATTTGTGAAAAAGTCATCATCACTCGAGACAGGCACACCAGCACTCCTAGCCCATTCCACATAACGAGGTTTTCCTCCAAAATTTGGCCAATTGTTAACCAAAGTCATAATCAATTTGATATTATATTTTTCCAGCTTCAGAAACCACAAAATCAAGTGCCTGCAAAACAGAAGAAGCTCATATCATATCACATCAATCAGATATAGCACATTCAGCAGAAACATAACTGATATATTAGGTATATATAAGATTCAGAATAGTTGGAAACATCAAAAATGGGTCTAAGGGAACCTGGAAGGTGTTCTCATCATACACTCCAGGAGATTTTTGGAGAGGTACTTGGTCACCACCATCACAGAATGCCCATGTGCGGCACACTCTGAGACCTGCAGCTGAAGCCTGCGCAAAGACATCAGAAACTTTGTACCTTTGTGTTGGATCAGCTGCAACAGTCATCATCCAGTAAGAGTTGAAGCCATTGAACAGAAATGTGGAGCCATTCAACACAAACTGGGTGCCCGTGGTTTGAACAAATGCTGCTGTGGGAGCCTGAGCTTCACCAACACCAACCAAGACCACACCAAGAAAGATCAGACCCCAGACACAGTTCATCTTCCTGATGCTTGCCATTGTGGTTGAAATTAAAAAAGGGTTGAAAATAATCTGAATGCAGCAAATTGCATTGGGTGATGGTAACATTTATAGAACTGTTTTGTTGGTTTATTTTTGGTATGTTTGGAATAAGAAATTTTGGAATTAGATTTTATTTGTAAATTAAATTATTTGTTTAAAAAATTATAAAATGAGAATTTAAAAATTTATGAAATTTAATACATTTTAATTAGATTAGTTTAAAAATTTTATTAAACATGAGAAAATTTGGATGAATTTTATTTAAATTTATTATTTTACTCTTAATAGAGAGATGTCATATTATTATGAGTACGGAAAAAAAGTAAATTTTTTAAATAAAATCAACTCAATTAATCATTTTTAGTATACTCTAAACAGAAATTAATTTTAAAATTATTTCAAATTATAATTCTTATAATGAGTTATAAAATATTTATTTCAATTTAATTCAAGTTAAATCCATTTAATTTAATATAATTTTAATTTTAAATATTTCAGTCATACCTTTTATGTTTTTGGGGTGAGGTGCATGGGGAGGAGAGTAACAGTAAAAAAAATTAAAAGTAAAATAATTAGAAATTTTTATGGAGAATGGACTCTTGCTAAAGGGAATTTAATAACATTTAAGTATACCAACTAGTGTTTGGAGCAGATAATTGAGGATACACTAGTTATTACTTTCGTAGTATACACAAATTTATATATATTTAAAATTATTTAAAATTATTTACAATAATTTTAACTTTTTAAGATTATTTAGAACAAATTTAATTTTTTATTAAATATAATTTTATTTAGATTATATTAATGTTTTGTGTATTCGTTTTGAAAAATTATGAACGAATAACATTAAGAATAATAATTTTATTTAAATTATTTTAGTATTTGCAATACTTATCTAATAATAATTTGTGATAATATTAATTTTATTTAAATTTGATTAATATTTTATATACTTTATCAATAACATTTATTAAATTTAAATCAATTTTACTATCTAAATGAGCAAATATGTGGAATTCAATTCTATAATCACTTTAAATATCTTATTATTCTTATCTCATCATATCAATATACTTGCCATTTTAACTGGTGGGCTAATTATTATATTCATCTAAATAAACGTTTAATGAAATTTACAATTTATTATTAATAACTGATACAAAACATGTGAAATATATTTTTCAAAATGGAAATAAATTTATCAAAATGTATTCCTGACAAAGTAATTAGTGTTGTATATGTCAGTACAAAGCTTAAATATAAATATAAGCAATGCACCGATTATGAATTTTAAAATGTCATTTAAAAATGAAATTTTCATTTAATTTATGACCAAAATCTAAAAAGATAAATTTTTCACATAAAAATATTTTACGAAACTACATAGGAATGGCATAGTAGAAGAATAATCTCTTTCAATATCAATATCCTTCAACACAGATTCATCTTCAACTGCACTATACCCTTATTTCTCTTAACAAATGGTTATTTCGTATTTACCTTGGCAAAACCTATTCGTACCATTTAGCATTTTTCTAAATATATTGCAATTATATATATGGCACTTTTATTATTTTGGACTATCTTTTATTAACGTAGGGCCCAGTTAAGCAATAAATTAGAGTCTGTATAAAAAAATAATAAATTTGAATTTTTTTAATATAATTAAATTTAGTTCTTTTAAAGTGAATTGTAAAGTGAAGCGTTTATTTTAAAAGATAAAATAAAAAATATTAATTATTGATAGATAATAATAAAATATATATACATATATAATAATTTATAAAGTTCTCTAAATTTATTTTTTTATTTTTTATTAATAATTAATACTTTTAACTTTATTATTGAAAGTGAACTTCTCATTTTATATGAGATAAATCCAATGTGTAAAACATGAAAAATTTCTTTATTCATAACATGGTATATAGGAGATTTATTAATGAAGTACGTGGTAAATTTCTTTCTTCAGACTATGGCCCGATCAATATATGGAAAAAAAATTATTATTTTTACATACACTTTATAAAAAAAAAATTAGTAATTTTTATAAAATAAATTTTTTGGTGATGCATAAATTACTTATACATGTATTAATTTTGATCAAGGTAATAAATAATATTAATTTTGATTGTAAGTATTTTTTTATAACTGCTTAACACTCATAAAAATCTGATTATAAAACTCAAGTTTATGAAGTATTCATTTCAAAAAACTAGTCTATTGAGTAAAAATACTTCATATTTAAGTATTATATTGACTTTCCTATCTTACTCGATATGAGACATAATAATTTTTTAAAAATTAAAAATTTAAAATCAAAAAAAGAATTCTCCTTTATAATAGTATAAATAAGAATTTGATTATAACAAGTGGAACACAAAATTTATATTTTATCTAATAAAAATATTTTATTAGTTTAAAAAAGTACAATAATATTAATTTTAGAAATCTATTAAAAATTTTAAACTAATTTTACTGAAAAACCTTGAAAAATATATTTTTTTAGTAGAAAAATACTTTATGATGAAAAATAATATAGCAATTAACTAAAAATAGAATGGTGTTTTTAGTAAAGTAAAATTTAATGTAATCTACATTAAAGAGTAAGCTTTTTTTTTTTCCCGTCAAAATAGCCACGAAAATCAGCAAAGATTCTTTTTCTTCTAAATAATAGAATATATAAATATATACATATTTTTACAAAACATAATCATGTTTTACTAGTAATGCGACATTTCCAATCTCTGAAAGTTAATTTATCTCTAAAAATTTAACTTTTCTTTTTTATGAAAAACTTGATACTATTATAAATTACATGTCATTTCAACATATTGTCATGTATCTTATCTTCAATGACATACGACTCATCTTGATTGTTATTAACGATCATTAATAATTATTATTCTAAATATTATTAATTGCACAAAAAAATAAATATTATTAATATATTATTATCAAGAAACTCATGTACTCAATTTATTTATCTTTTATAAAGTATTTATTCTCTGTTTTTAATTTTTTTTGAGTAAATTATTCTTATCTCTTATTTATTTATCTATTTTTTTATAAAAGTCTCTCTATTTTTAAAACTTATACATACTTATCTTTTCAAAAAAATTATGTATAATATATTTTTAAAATATAAAAGAGGCTTCTATAAATACTTAAGGTAATATTTGTAAATTATTAAAAATACTTAAGAGGTATGTGTATGTTTTAAAAATAACAAAAATTTATAAAAAATCAAATAAATAAAAAAGAGATTAGAATAATTTATTCATTATGTTATATGATATAATTTGTTGAATTAAATTATTTATTATTTAGATAAAAAAATTAGAATAATTATATTGGTGATCTTTAAAGTTAACATTTATTACATGTAATATTTTTTTATTTAAAAAATTATACTTATATTTTTAATTTTATATACTATTTTTACACTTAATATTATTTTTTGTTTGATATATTATATTTATTTTTTTATTTTATATATTTTATATATTATTTTTCTTTGTATATAATAAAATAAAAAAAATAAATGTAAATTAAATATATGTTTAAATTAATTTATTTTGTAATTAAAATATTTTATAATAAATTTTTTTAAATTTTTTTTACAAAAACCAATTTTTTTTATTATGAAACATACTATAAATATGTAATAAACTATTAATATCGAGGAGGTGAGCGTAATTATAAAAAAAGTTTTCGTTGAAGGGTAAGGGGAAGGGAATAGGAAATAGGTGATGTGGGACCAGATTCAGTGTTGTGATTTGTTTGCAAACTCAATTTTATCCAAACAAATCCCAAACCTCAATTCTCACCCTCGCTTCTCTCTCTCTCTCTCTCTTTCTCTCTCTCAATTCCGGTGCTCTCCTTCCGTCCACGGCGGCTTCTCCTCTCGTAACCGGTTACTCCGTTCTCTGTGATTTCGACGGGAAATCTGTTTGCGGTGGTGATTTGAAGTTGCGAAGTACGATGCGTTCACCGTTGAATCTTGGCTTAGCACTTGCTGTTTTGCTCTTAAATAGCGCGATGATTTTCTCTTTTTTAGGACGTAGGAGGAACTAGTTGAATCTGAATTCCGAATTGCTGCTGCACAGTTTCTATTTTGTTAAGATGTATGTAATGTTGTAAAAATAACGCATGCTAAATGTTAAGAAACAGATCGAAGTAATATGCCTGACAGTATCATCTTCATCTTATTATTGGCATAACAATCATAGTTATGAATACTAGGTTAGAGTTTGAATGTGACCGAGCTTCACTGGGTCACTCCATGTGATTTAGGTTAGAGTTTCAATTTCTTACTTTACATGTTCTTTAGATTGATGTCGCATGCTATGTTTATTGACGTTATGTATGAATGGGTCATTTCGTAGAATAACAGTCATTTTCTGTTCACACAGAGAAACGAGAATATCTCAAATCTTTCTTTGTGTTCTCATTTTTTAATTCCATGAAAGTTTTTAATTTTTATAAATATTGATTTGAAGCTACAGGCTGGAGCCATCTATTAATAATAGGGCTTGTAAAGAAATAATACTAGAAGTAATGATTGTATAGAAATAACTTGTCTGATATGAAAATTTATCATTTTCATCGTTTTCAGGGTGAATAAGTTCTCAAGTTTGTGGACGAGCTTTAATGTACAGAAGCAGCAATATTGTGGCTAGGATTTTTGATCGTCAAATTTGCACTCCTGCTCCTGGCACTAGTGTAATTTCTCTTGCTACCAATTATTATCTAAGATCCTTTCTTCTGGGAATTTTTACAAGTTTGGTCTTCTTTAGCCTCTTTTTAGTTTACTATCTTATTTCGCGAAAAAAATTTATTTTTAGAGGCTGAGGTGTGGAATAATTAATGCAAACAAATAAATAAGAATGTTTACAAAATTTATGCCAAATGTAACAAGAGTGGAATAGTTGGTTTCTCAAATTCTGTACTCCCAGGACCTCAATGAATGAATCTCTTGAGTGGAAGTATGTTTTAGTAAGTCTTTACTCTCTTTTGTCTATTGTATTGCTGTCAAGTGGTGTTTCTTGCTGCCCAGTGCTATAAATATATGTTGCTTTTAGGAGAAGAAATAATATTAGAAAGAAAGGAAAGTATGACTACTGGAGAGTAAAGTATCTTCCTAACTAGAACAGAAACAAAACAATGAGCCCAAACTGGATCAAACATGTAATAAAGCTGTCCAATCTCTTTGCATATTAATGATGGATGATCCCTTGAAGCGACCATGAGAGCACCAAAGAAAGGCCACAAATACAGTCTTATCCCATAACAATTGTAAGGGGAGAGAGACACCCTTTAAAATATGGGTATTTTGCTTCAACCAGAACACCAAACGCTCCAAAACTGCATGGAATGCACACTGCTATATAATATTTTTTCCTTCCAAAATCTTTAAAACATACCACGAGAAATTGCTCCAAGGTGATAGGGCACACCCAATGTTCGCCAAGAACCCAAAGCGGGAGCTCTTTAAATGTTATATGAAAAAGGATCCTTCTTATATTCAACACGTGTAGCGATGGCTAATCCTCAATCATAAAATCGGTTATTTTACTGTCAATGATCTCTTTAAATTTGTTGTCCAGATGGAACAAACAAGGTTGCTATATTCATTGAAGAAGCTGAATGAATTTTTGCACCTCAAAACTTATGCTGCTAGGTGTTAGCCTAGGAATGATTTATATCTCTAACATGCTATCTCATGCAAACGATCTTTGGGTTTGAACGTGAAAAAAGCACATGCCCACCATGCCTTGTGTCATTTACCTCACTTAAGAAGGATGGATGGGAAAAGGATCACACTCCTAACTACTTGGTTTTAGAGGCTCTCCAATACCATGTCAAGGGCCAACTATCCTAAAACCTTAAGCTGTTAGGTGTTGGCATGGAATGGTTTATGTCTCTAAAATAAGCATAGGAGGAGCAAAACAATGTTGTAGAAAATTGCGTAGGTTTTATGCTTAGCTAGACGAGTTTGTCAACACTTCAGAAGAGGAATTCAGTCTTTCTAGTGTTTCTTTTTTTTCCTTTTTCAAAAAAACAAGGTTACATAATAAATGGGTTGTAATTGTAGGGAATATGAATATCCCTTGTGATACTAGTGACTGTCAAGGACACGAATGAGGGAAGAATGAAGATAAATAAGGGTAACTAGCGAAATGTATTTGCTTTATTGTATTTTTTATATTTGAATTGGACAGTGCTATTTTTATATGCCGAGAAATTGGACAGTTCTATTTAATTCTATTTGAATCATACAGTGTCAAGTATAACTTAATGTTTTTTATGCTGAGATGCAAAAGTATATTTGTTGTTCTATTTTGGATAATTTGCTTTCACTTTATCAGATGGATGGATTAGCTTTGTGGGAAAATTTGTAGAATTGTTGTCTTGTTCCTCTGTTGAAGGAACCTGAATTGAATTTAATTTTTGCAGGTGTAATTTAATTCTTGCAGGTTCATTATGCCCGGCGATTCTATGAAAATTTGGTGCCAAGTTACACGATATATGAGGTTGAATGCCCAGACCATTCATTTCGTAAATTCACTGATGATGGCCAATACCTTATAAGTTTCAGCAGAAATCATCAAGAGTTGATTGTTTATAGGCCTAGATGGCTTTCTTTTTCATGCAAAGATGAAGATTGTGATAAACATGATTTGCCATCGAAAGCAAAGAGATTTGAGGGTTTTTTCACCCAATTATATTGTGTATCACTTGCTTCTTGCAACGAACTTATATGTAAAGACTTCTTTCTTTACATGGAGAGTAATCAATTTGGACTGTTTGCTACTTCTACGGCCCAAGTTCATGATGCACCTGCTGTTGGAGGAGCTGTCCAGGGTGTCCCCTCAATAGAAAAGATAACTTTTCACCTGTTGAGGTGCTTACTCATCTTTCTTTATACTTGATCTTTTTTGTTTTCAAAACTTCAAAAGACAAACCATATTCTTGATACTTTGTATTTATATCTTTTTTTTCTTTCTCTCACCTATTATATTTAGATTGGAAGATGGAGTTATTCTGGATGAGAAAGTCTTCTGTAATGACTTTGTTAATTTGACCCATAATATGGGTGTCTTCTTGTATGATGACCTATTGGCAATTGTATCACTTCGTTATCAAACAATACACATTCTCCAAATTAGGGATTCTGGGAACCTTGTTGATGTACGTGCTATTGGGGCATTCTGCCGTGAAGATGATGAACTTTTTCTCAACTCAAATGCTCAGGTAAGTGCTGTTTGTGTCAAACTTTTGGTATTGACTTCATTCTACAATTATTTTGTTGAGTATGCCTTGAGATAAATTGTTGTGGCATCCACAAATTTTTTATGAACGCTTCTACAAGTTCCTTTTTAAAATCACAGGTGCATTTGGTTAACACCTTGGGAAAGCTTTTCAAATCTGCTGTGCTGGTTCAAAACATAATCTCATAGTCACCTTTGATTGTCGTTACATCCCAATAATCCTTTACCAATTTTGAAGCCTTATGAGCTCATTGATATGTACTTCTATACTTTGTCAACCAAATTTGTCTGCAGTGGCTTTTATAAGATATTGCCATACACTATTTTGATTGTCTTGTGGCAGCGGCTTTTCTGTGAGACCTATACCATTGTAGCTTTTTAGGAATGGTTTTATGTGTCCAACATGCACCCTCACGCAAGAGCCCTTTGGGTTTGAAACGTAAACAATGCACAAGCCTACTTTATCTAGTGTTGAAATTCAATTTAATTATGAAGAATAGGAGTTACAAGGATCAAACTCTTGGCAACTTGGTTATAGAGGCTTTGTTACCATGTCAAGTACCAACCATTCTAAAATCTTAAGATGTTAGGTGGAGGCCGATGAGTGATTTTATATATCTACTAGAAGACTTAGATAGCCTAGGAACATCACTTGAAACTTTTCAAATAAATTGGAAAAACCATGGCGCCCTTTTGTTGTATAGGGAAGGCAAATGTTACTGATTCAGCTCGTCTATGTGTTCTCTTTTCCTCTTGTTTGAGGTGGTTCGGCGGGTAAAGCTATATCTACTCTTGATTACCCTTTTGCCATGGAGAATAAGGTTCTAAGGGATCTGAATATTGAAAACTTTTGCTCTAAAAACTGATGGTTAGTTCTTGTCTTTTAGATGTTATAGTGCTGCCTAACTTATGGGATTAGTTGTTGGCAGCTATTGTGCTAGTGGCATTTCAATTTTTTATGTGCACGTCTTCGAAGTTTGTTTGATTGGTAAACTAGTAAACTTAATGTATAAACTTTATATCATTGTCATGCATACTTCTATCTATAGTTTTATTATTTCAAACGCCAGAGTCTAAATGGCATATCTGAAGCACTAAACTCACAGAAGACAGTCATTTGCTGACAATTTCTGACAAAAATAAACAGCATCAATTTCCTGGGAACCACATTGAAAATAACATGGATCAAGGCCAGTCTAATCTGGGGACTTCTTTTCTGAGTGGTATTAAGCAGCGATTGCTCTCGTTCATTTTCCGGGGACTCTGGAATGAAGAAAGAGATGATACCTTGGTTGGTTTTCTAAATTCACTGCTTATTGCACAATCTGCTATTTACATGTTTTATGTGGCTCTTCTCCTATGTTAATGTGTTTCAGGCAGTTCATATATTATCTTGGAAGGAAATAGCCTGTTTCAAAATCTCAGTTTCTTTTTCTTTTCTTTTCTTGATAATTAAAACTTCAGTTTCTTTCCTTTTGTTCTTCACAGACTATACTCACTGTTTAGTGTTTCTGGACATTATTTATTGCTGTAAATGCATATTTTTGTGTCTCCATAGGCTAACATGTGGGAATGCACGGGCATGTTGTCCACCATGGCCATTGTTATGCACACACACTTTTTGCAATAAAATAAAAGGAAAATTACAACAAAGGAATTCTTGATAAAAATATTTCGAGTTTAGGAATAATAAACCACTCAACTTGTTAACAATGTTTCAAAGAGCCACGTATTGACTTAATTAACCATTTGTATGGTTAATTGTTCCTAAAATGGAAATATTTTTACCGATAAATCCTCTTTTGTGATCTTCCCTTGGTTGTATTACCACATACCCTACCCTACCATTACCTGGAAATTATTAAGCATGAATATGTACATGGAAACATTGTATCATCCTAAATGGCAGGCCCATAGTCTGGAACAATGCACGAAGTAAAAGACTATATACAAAATGGAGCTTGATCATATATATAGACAAAATAGATACTGTTAAGCAATTTTTGCTATCTTGACTTACTGTGTTTCTGAATTGTGGTTCCACATTACTATTGGCTGTCATTATCTATGACTCGAGCTTTGTATCCTATCAATTCTTTGATATGTTTAAATTCATTGCTTTAATTATTCTGTTTTTTTTTCTTTTTTTTTTTTTCCGGTCTACCAGAGGGTTCAAAGCCTTAAGAAGAAGTTTTACTTCCACTTTCAAGATTATGTTGATTTGATTATCTGGAAGGTAGGGTCTTCCAGACATTTTATGCATCTTAATTGATCTTTTATTGCAGCTTTATCATCAGACAAGAACTTTTATATCAATGATTTAATCCTTGTTTATACAGTATATTTTTTTTTTTGTGTATACAATAAGGCATGTAACAAATTGCATCTATTCAACTCCTGGACAGGTGCAATTCCTGGACCGACACCACTTGCTTATCAAGTTTGGTAGCGTAGATGGAGGGGTGAGTTCTGCGTGTGTGTGTGTGTGTGTGTGTGTTTTGTTCCAATAATACCATTCCCAGTCCCACAGTAAGTAAAAATTAAAATTAATATGTAAAAAAATAAATTATCTCGAGTGCCTGGGAGTTGTCCTTCTTGAAATAGAGCCCCATAGAGTCTCTGTTGAAGGCTCCTTAGTATACAGAGAGCCCTAGTTGAAACCAGGATCATCCTGTCTTTTTTAAAACGATTAGTATCAAGGACAAACTCTTCTTAAATCTTCAGCTGGTAGGTGGAGGCCCACAGAATGGGTTTTATCTCTCAACACGCCCCCTCATGGAAAATACCTTTAGGCTTGAAATATGGATAAAGCACAGGCCCACCAACCTTTTACTGAAATTTAATTTAATTATCAGAATGGGGCAAACAAGAATTGAATTCTTGATCACTTAGTCATAAAAGTTTTGATACTATGTTAGGGACTAATTCCTAAAGGCTTAAAGCTGTTAAGTGAAAGCCCAAGAGTGATTTTTATCTCTTAACAATTAGATCCAGCTAGTAAATATGGGGCAGGGCTCATGTTTTGGTCTTTAGCTAATTAAATCTCCAGGAAATTTTCAACCTGGAGTGGAACCATTATGCCCTCTATTGAAGTAATATAACAAATATGTGTTGATCTTTCCTGTTTTGAAGCCTCAGGTGTCACGAAATGCTGATCACCACCCAGCTTTCTTTGCTGTATATAACATGGAGACAACTGAAATTGTTTCTTTTTATCAGGTACATTTGTTTTTAATCCTGTGTTTTATTTTTCTTGGGTTTTGTCTGTGTTACAGTGTTTGGGTGTTTTTTTCTGATTCATCTTTACTTTCTGTTAGAATTCAGCAGATGAGCTTTATCTGTTGTTTGAGCAGTTCTGTGACCACTTCCATGCAACATCAAGAAATTCAATGTATATGAATTTCATATCATCTCATTCCAATAATATTCATGCACTGGAACAGCTACGAAGCATAAAAGATAAGGCGAGCAGCACTTCACAGGTAAAAAAACCTTGCAACTGCCTCCACCCCCCACCCCTCAAAAAAAAAAAAAAATCCCCCAGATAAAAGAAACAACAAAAGGCAATGTACAGTGCATGCTAATGTGTTCTGTGTGTAAATTGTTTCTCATTTTGCAGTTTGTGAAGAAGATGCTCGCCTCTTTGCCTTTCAGCTGTCAGTCACAGAGTCCTTCTCCTTACTTTGACCAATCTCTTTTCCGGTTTGATGATAAGGTTTACTTTAGATGCTTGTTTTCTTGTCTAATTTCCATGCCTGTAGCTATTAACTACATTATATGCACTGTATGTGGTAAGTTCTCTTTCTGCCTGATTTATGGGGGAACAAGCAAAATTGACATGCTTATCGATGCCCCCATACATAAAGGGCATGCATACATAGTACATGCACACACGCGACACGCACACGCGCGTGTGCGCATGCACACACACACACACACACAAGTATCTGCAAGATCTGCCAAACAATGGATGAAAGTTCTTGGTCATTTAATTTACTTTGCCGCATGCACACACACACACACACACAAGTATCTGCAAGATCTGCCAAACAATGGATGAAAGTTCTTGGTCATTTAATTTACTTTGCTTTCTCTTTTTTGTAATCCACCATACAAATATAGGATTTTTCACTCACTATGGGTCATCTTTTTAATTTTTCCTGTAGCTGATTTCTGCAACTGATCGGCATAGGCAATCAACTGACCATCCAATCAAGTTCATTTTAAGAAGGCATCCATATTCTCTCAAATTTAAGATCAAACCAGGTGTGCATTTCTCTTGTTTAAGCTTCTTGCCTTCTAAACATCAAAATGAAAAGATAAAGATCCTTCACTTTAGAGAGTAAAATGACGGGTGAGATAAGGCATTTCTAAAGTGGAGGGTGCACTTTATATGATAAAATACAAGTGATAAAATGCAAGTGATAATGGCTGATAAGAAAAAGCAACAATTTATAATTTTTTGTAGAACACAATTATGATCTATAGATTTGTGAGCTCACTTGTACTTTACTCTTTAAAGTGCGCCTTCCACTTTAGAGGAGCTTGATCCTATACGAGCCTGTTGACGCTAAGTTATGCACTGTTGCCCACTCTGACAGTTTTCTTTATGCTTATGCCATTTTTATTTTCTTATATTAGTAGTTGTGCTGACCTGTAATTTATTCAACTTTGATCTGCTTGTTGAACTTGAACTCTGAAGATTTTATTTCGTGCTTGAAATTTTTTTAACTAGGTCCTGAAGCTGGTAGCATGGATGGTCGTGCAAAAAAGATCTCTTCTTTTCTTTTCCATCCAATTTTGCCCCTTGCTCTCTCTGTTCAACAGACTTTGTTCTTGCAGCCTTCAGTTGTAAATATTCACTTCAGAAGATGAGCATAGATTTGCTTTGTCTTCCACCGTAAACGGTCTTAACTGAATCAAGAGGATGTATATTCAGTCGGTACTTGCAAAATGTATGTCAGTCAGATTCTAATGGTTGCAGTGACAATTGACATTCGTTTTATATTTTTGTCAAATTAACTTTTAGTTAATTTTATTTAAAAAATTTAAATCAGTTACTGACAAATTTATCCTCTGATAAGTAATTTAAAAAAATTAAAATATTCTTCCACTTATTTTTCAACATATTATCTTTCGAAACTTTTTCTTGTCGACAAATGGAAAATTTTCGGACGAAGTTTCCAGTAAATTGTCCACAACCATCTCTGTCTTTTATTACATATTTTTCAATAAAAAAAAATCCACCAAAATTTCGATGTATAATCCTTAATGTATTGGTAATCGTAGTTTATGATTCTAGGACATGGAGTTCCACGCTGAGCTGATTCGATGTGCATAAGATGTTGATGAAGATTATTTCTGTAGAATATGTAAATATTTAATTAGAATTATGTTAGAATAATGTAAATTATGTAATAAAATTATTATATTAATTTTTTTATTATATTTTAATTACCTAAATATTATAAAATTTAATACAGAGGATAGTATAATTTTATTAACTCATTTATACAAATTAAAGATTTTTATGATCTTTTTTTTTCTCAATAATTTCAAATATGCAAGTTTGAAAGAGAAATTGCATGCCACATATATGCATATTGTAATATAAGAAAGTGCATACCACGTATATGCATATTGTAATATTCTAAATTAACATCTGATCTTGAAGCCGAATAGATTCTACCAAATCATTTACAGCTTAAACCTGAGTTACTACTACATAACTCAGTATGTGGCATATGCTATTGCTAGGCGTATATATTACATCTTAACCTAAAGGACAGGGAAGACCATATGGTGTATATTACTCCACTGGGGCATCAACTCCTACTACTAAGAGGTCTTTTAGTTCAAAATTTTGCTTCAAAATCCACCATTGGAATGGAACTTTCTCTCATTCTTCAAGAAACAATTCAGGTGACTACCACAGCAGGAGGAGCCCCAGAAATTCTCAGATAAGATTCACTTGCTTGCATAAGGGAATATGTTGGAACTCCACCAAAGGATTTATCTGAAGCCCATGTTTGATTGAAACCTGACCACTTCATTTGCATGAAGCTGCTCTTCCTCCATGGACCAATGTGCATTTTCTTCTCCTTCATTGATTTCTTTGCAGCAGCACACATAACTCGAACAATGGCAGTTAAGTACTCCGGCTTCCCAATATAACATTCTGGCAAACAGGACACAAGTTTCTGGTATTCTGCACCTGCTTTTGCAATCTGAAACTGGTCCCTGAATTCCAATTCAACCAGAAATGGGATCTGCTTCTTCCTTGTTAATGTGCTTGCAATCACTCCAATGTACTCATGAGAGCCTAAAATACAAATATGCAGCAAGAGGAACATGCATGATGAATGTAGACTTTATAGTAAAACAATAATCAAATTTGTAATATAATATCTTATGTGAATGTAAGTTTATGTATATGCACCTGCGGGAAACTTTTTTGTGTTTCCCCATTTTGATATGCAAAGGTTTGTATTGAATCCTCTGTCAGAGAGCACAGCAACCACTTGTCTTCTCAAACAGTTGGGGCAATCAGAAGAGTTCGGCTTGAAGCAGCTGCAATAATCTGAGTCTTTAACCACTTCTATGATTTGGCCAACCTCTTGTCTCAATTTTGACCCAGTTAACAGGTACCGCTCCAGAATTTCCTGAGATAAATAATAAAAAAGTTTTTCTTTTTCAATTTAATTGCAAGAAAATTTAATTTTTCAAAGAGTTGAGATTGTGCACTGCAATAATACGATTATACCTATAAATATAAATCCAAACATGCACAACGTTTAGTGACGAAAAATCCATTCCAAAACAAGTGCATGGATGCTAGTAGACAAATGACAATCATGTATCTTTGTATGTGGTTCATATAATCTTCTCTTTTTGTTCTCTATATTTTTTTAATCATATATATAAAAAAATCAAGTGCTTCATATATGTCAATTCGAATTTCATCATGGTTGTTTAAGGAAAAATAACATTATCAGTATGCTTATTTCCAACACTAGAATGACAATTTGAACTAATTTTTAACTGTTTCTTGGGCTCTAAATGATTCTATTTTCTTACTTCTAATTTTTTGTTTTTCTTAAAATAATATATACTATATAATTGTGAAGTACTGGCTTTTTATGGAAGGCTCTGTATCACCACAATCAATGTGTGGTGTAGCTATCGTAAGTTGTCACTAACCACCAATAAATATCTATTCTACCAATTATACTTCGAGGACAAGGTCAAAATTCCGATGCCACTCTTCTCAATGAGATATTTCGAGACCCCTAAGGCCATAATTAAAAGTTTGAAGTAGGTGTAAAGAAAAGAAATTTTAAAAAAATGGAAAGAAAAAATTTTAAAAATAGACAGTTAATTAGTAAATTATTTTTATTTTATTTAAATTTTATAAATTAAAAAATTTTCAAATATTCATAAAAATTAATAAAGAAGAGTTAAAAAATTTTATTTCCTTCATCTTCTTTTATAAAATTTTCAAACAAGGAGGCTTATGAGAAATTTCTCTTCTCTTATTTTTTCTCTTTAACTACACATCCAAACATAGCATAAATAAAAAAAAAAGACAATAATTTAATTTGTTTAGTATTTGAAACATTTTTTTCATTGCTATTTCGTGCCTTCAAACCCTTTTCGAGTTTTTGACATGTTGTAGAATGGAAAAAAACGAATTTTACTAAGGTTTTCACTTTGTTTAATTCATTCAGTTTTAGTTAATAATTTATATGACGCCAATAAACGAACTTATATCATGGATTCAGTGCTACCATTTCTCTTAATTTTTTAAAAAATCCTTTTATGTAAAATATTTTTAAAAAAACACTCAGCTATATATATATAATCAGTTAATCTCGAGATCGAGAGAGAATACCTAACGAATCAGAACATTTGGATTGAAGATGCATGCAGATTGAAAACAAATTTATATTTAACGTTCAAGCCTTAAGTCAAGCTTGTGTTAGATGAAGTATACTGCAAATTTGTTTTACACATAACACTTTTTCTCTTTAGGGTTAGTTTGGAATTAGGGTAAAAATAAGAATAAATTTTTATGAGATGAGATTTCTATAACTCCCATATTTATCCCTATATCAAACATGCACTTAGTATATGTTTATTATTAGTGTAAAAATAAGAAGTAAATTTTCATGAAAGAGATTTGTATACAAAGTTGTATATAAATATTTGCCCCTATTTTTACTTCAAATTGTCCATACCAAACATACCCATGTAAGAATTGCCCAGAATCGTTAATTGCTTCTATTTCATTTTGTATTCCTTAAACAGAAAATCCAAGTTTCTGCAATGAATGATTAAGTCTCTCTCTCTCTCTCTCTCTCTCTATATATATATATATATAAGCGTACCTGAAGCAGTGCCAACTGAGATTCCCAATAGAAAGTCCTCTCTAGTGGGTCATCGGAATCGGAGAAGTTTTCCGACCAGAGGTCCTCCAGAGAGCAACGTAACTCTGATTCGTTGGAATGATAAAGTTCATCCATGAACACACAAACTTTCTCTTCGAGGCTGTCCATGCCCTTCTCTTCAACAAGACAAGATTGCCCTCTTTAATCTCGTCGTGGTTGTGGAAATAGTTACAAGACAAATGAACAATGAATGAATGAACGAACGAAAGTGCAAAGATGGTGGAAGAAGAGAAACAAAATGCTCTTCTTACAAGAAAATAGGCTTCAGACGAGGCACAATATATATAGGGTTTGCCGTGTCAGATGTGGCATGCGGAAGATCAAATAACGTACGTGACGTTAGGTTATTGTTCGGAGTGAAAAAAAAGTTAAAAATGCTTGCCAATTAAGACAATAATTTTGGTAAATTAGTGTTTTTATCCAACGATATTCTTATTTTCACCACTGCAATAACAACTTGAACTAATTTTGAACTGTTTCTTGCTTTCTATTTTTTTGGTAATAGCACCTAAAAAAGTTTTAGTGAAGAAAATATCTTGTTCATTGGTTTTTCTTAAAATAAAATACCATATAATTTTCAAGTACTGGGCATTTATAGAAGGCTCTGTATCACCACAATCAACGTGTGGTGCAGCTAGAGTAAGCTATCGTTAACGACCAATTAAATGAGGAAAAATAGAAAATATCTGTTCTTCCAATCTGAACTTCAGGGACAAGACAAAATCTCTTCTCAATTAGATATTTCGAAACTCCTAAACAGAAAAAAGAAATGATAATTTGTTTGGTATTTGAAAAGCTTCTTTTCATGGCAACTTTTTTCTATTTTTTTGCCATGTTTGATAATTGAGAGTGGAAAAACGAATTTCACCAAAAGATGCAGACTGAAAACAAATTTAGGTAATATGCTTTACGTCCCTCACTTCATAACTATCACATGAGCTTAACCATTGTCTTAAAGGCAACCATTATTATTGTCACCAACATCACCTCAACTATCATTACTCACTAGTCTTTCTAGAGAAATTATTGCATGTTACTAGAACATTATTATGATTATGTTATCATTTAATTATATATCGACATTTTAATATTAAATAATTAAAAAATATACTTGTTAAGAAAAAAAAATAACTATAAATAATTAATGTTACGTGAATAAGTATAAGTATATTTTTTAATATTTTAATATTAAAATATTAAAATATAATTAAATATAATATAATTTTAATGACTCTCCAAAAGCATACAAGAAGTATTACCACAACATCCATCACTCTCACCATAATATCAATCATTATTACTTCCACCACCCACTCTATTGCTGTGGATTAATGATAAAAGTGATTTTTTTTAAAGCAATTATAGAATCTGGGCCATACACCTACCAAAACATGATTGAATAAAAAGCTCTCTATTAAGTCGGTAATAATGTGTTTTTTCTTTTTTTGTTTGGGGGATTTTTGGAAAAGAGGAAAAAAAAATGATCTCAATGCGAATATTTGCATGACAATTAGATTAGCATTTAATCACTGTTAAGTTCGGCATAAATAATGTGTGGAAGTCTAAAATTTTTTCGCAAAGAAAGAGAAAAGATCGAAAAAGAATGGGCAAGTTTCATAAAAGGGAGAAGGGGCCTTCAACATGGCCATGGGCCTTTAAGGTTCACAAATGGGTAAATTTGGATTGCAAGCCCAACCATTTACTCATGATGCATCTTAAATGTGCAAATTAACATTCGAAATCAGTAGCACAGAACAAGCAGAATATTTCGTACGAACACATAAAACGTAAAACACAAAACATAAGTGGCAATCTATTAACTAAGTTACACTAAATATAACATTAGTGAAATCCACCTATTTGATTATTAAAAATAATTTTAGAACACAAGGGTAACAATTTTTTTACTTTACATAGTTTAATTTTTTAATTCAAATCTTCAATTAAATTAACTTATGCATAATAATAATCTTTTTTAGGCTCTAGTGATTTTCTGGTGTGACTGAAATGGTGCCAACCAAGCACTTGCATTAGAAATGTGGCTCATATCATGAGATTCATAACATTCTCAAGTCCCTCCCCTTTCATTATCCTCTTTCTGTGGACTCTACCCATGCAGATGCAGGCCCTTTCACTTTCTCTCTCATCACTTCCTCTCTCATCTTCTCACTCCATCCCCTTCCTCTCTTTCTACTCAGAAGCTCCATGGCCACCAACCCTTTAGCCCTTTCGTGCACCAAAACCCACTCTCTCTATTTCGCTGCCCCTCTATCGCCTTGTCGGAAACCGCTTCTTCTCTGCCACTCAACTCCGGCATCAAACTGCCTCCACTCTGCGCCCAAATCTTTGCTCTGTTACCATTGCCTTCCTGGCAACTCTGCTCGGCGTCTCAGATGCAAGGCAGCCCAAGTTTCGGTCGCCGAACAGTCTTCCGCCTCCGGCGACAACGGCGGCGGCGGTGGTAGAGGAAATGCAAACTGGGTTCCGGTAGTGCCGCTGGCGGCGCTGCCCAAGGGGGAGCGGCGCGTCATAATTCAGGACGGCCAGACGATATTGCTGCTCTGGTATAAAGATCAAGTTTTCGCCATTGAGAATAGGTCCCCTGCGGAAGGCGCTTATACCGAAGGATTGCTCAATGCCAAGCTCACCCAGGTTTGAGTTCATTCCTGTACTTGGTTTCAGTTCAAGATCTTGTTTATCTGTGAACAAACTATAATAGGAGGTTACATGGTGTTAATAATTAATAAATTATGCAAAATTGCTGAATTTTTGGGTATGAACTGGATTGGTGAAACCAGAGAAAGGGGATACAAAGTCCTTGTGAAATAGGTAGAATGTAGGGATGTGAGAATAATATCACATATAATCAGGTTGAACAGGTAATTATGCATTTATGCTCTGCCCCCCAAGTGATTCATGAAACCGAATTTTTCAGTAATTATTGTATCACCTCACCTTTCTCTGAAAGAAAGAGAAAATATTTCTCAGTTCCAGTGCATCACTCAGCTATGATTTTTCTTTTAAAAGACTATTTTGAAGTAATAAATTTCAAAATGGCACTACTCGCAGTTTGTAATTGTGATTCCAGTTCTATCCCCGGACAATATGATGGTAAGTCACATTTAGTAAACATAAAAAGTAATCTGGATCTACGCTTGGATAAATCTTATTAAGCATGAGATAGTTCTTTTTGTTTCCATTGTGTTATTTTTACAATTGATTTTCTTTAGTTTTCGTCTTGTAGCAATATGCTGAGTTAAGGAAAATTCAATGACAATCAAACAAGCATTAGGCAGAGAAGTCCTTAGTCCTAAGACCTCTAAGAAAATTAAGAAGGGCATGTACCAAATTGAAGTTCTATTGTCCATTGACCTGCTGAAAATCAGATTTTCATAGATATTCTCAGCTTAGGTTTAGGTCTCTTATGCTGTGTGCAGGCTGTGCATTGCATGAGAATGTCAGTTGGGAAATACCTTGCGATTTCCAAGCTGAAACTAAGCTCTAGAAATCCAAAATAAGCTAACTTCAGTGGTATCATTTCCATCATTCCAAGGCCAACTAACAAACTTTTGTAATTTCTGGACTTTTTATACTGAGTTTTGGGAAATCCATCCGTGCAAATTAGCTTGACTGAAAATGAGCTCACCTTTTTCCTATTCCTTTCTTTATGCAGGATGGCTGTATAGTTTGCCCAACAACTGACAGCACATTTGATTTGCGTACTGGTGCCATCAAGGAGTGGTATCCAAAAAATCCTGTTCTGAGAGTTCTCACACCTGCTTTGAGGACACTCTTTGTATATCCTGTGAAAACAGATGAAGAGAATATTTATATCAGCATGACAGGAGGTGTAAAATCTAATGCTTCTGCTGAAATTGTCTTTAGTGGGAGGGCTCAGCCTGGTGTAACAGCAACTGATGTCAATGTTGATGAGGTAACAATAGAAACGTTCTGATTGTCAATTAATTTTGGACCCATAAGCATGAACATTGTAATTACATTCAGCTCTTCTTTTGACTTATTAGTTCTATGATGTGATTAGGTTAAAATGGTGGTTGATGAGGATCTAGAGGGATTTGGCTTTACTGGGAAGAACGAAATAATAAACGGGAAAGCAGCTGTTATTGGTTTCCTCTTGTTGTTGGATTTTGAGCTCTTGACTGGTAAGGGTCTCTTAAAGGGAACAGGTTTCTTGGACTTCCTATATTCCGTGTCCAATGCTCTCAATTAGACACCATCTGTGACATTTCAGCCATGAATATATTCCATTGATCCTCAGCAAGATAATATATCCTTTTAGTCATCATATTTTGTTCTTAGGTCTTTTTAGTAGTTTGGATGCCCTGTATCTCATATTGTATATTTTGAGTATAGATCATGGCAATCTACAACCTTCCATTTTTTGTGTTTCAACTTCCAATGTCACTGTCTGTACACTATACCCATTTTTTAAAGTTCACATTCGACAATGGCATATTGGCATTCCAGAATTTGGTCTTCTTTTTTTTTTAATAACTTGTCAATTATGATGCTCAACCACAGCATCTCATCTCACGGGATTTTACTGATCATTAGTTCAACTGGTATCAAAGTGATTCCTTTGCTTGTTTTCTTCTCCCACCCTGTATTTCTTTTGCTGATTTATGCTGTCTTGTATGATTTGTTGTGATAAACTGAGTAAAATGAATAGAGACAGGAAAACACAAATTTAACGTTTGGTTTGTGAGACATATTATAGAGGAATCACCATGTAATCTTGCATGCTCAAAACATAATCACAATACACCCTATCTCACTTTCTGAGACAGCATCTTACTATTTGTTTCATTTTTGTCAAAGAAACAGCTCGTTCACAAGGGGAAATCTGCAAGGGAGAGTTTCAATATGGGATTATGAAAGCAATTTGTTTACGGATAGGGAGCAAATAGCCATTCAAATTGATTATTTAGCTCATTTGGATTATTTCTTTTTAACTAAATAACCAATCAAGTGCTTATATGGTTTTGCTTCCTATTTATAAACAAGTTCTTTTATAATCTTGAATTGCAAATGGGCTATTTTTGTACTTGGTGCTTTCTATAAATCAAAACAGAACCAACATAATTTAGTATAAAATATTATTTTTGTCCAAAAATAGTAATACAAAATTACTTTTTATTTCATAATTTTTTTTAGCTTTTGTATCGTTTTCTGTTCAATTCTTACCTTTTGTAGAATGAAATGGAACTTATGATTTAGCAGTGACAGGAGATGGGTGTGAAGAGTCCGAACGCTGAATTGAATGAGTGCATTTGATTTTGGATAAAAAACCGAAATTGGAAAAAAAAACAAACAAAAACAAAGGAGGTCGATCAGGCCTGTGGGTCATGCCCAAAGCAGATAGGTACTATAGGGAATGAAATCAATGGGAAAACAAAAAGAAAACAAGCAGAAAGAACAAAAAATTGGCACTTTTTGTGTGGTCTAGTTTCCACTGCAACTTCACCATGCACTTCAGATATTTGTGGTTATAGCCTTGGTCCTCATCAAACTTTGAAGGTCAAATTGAATTCGTCAACCATTAATCTCTTGACAAAAGTTGCCACTAGTGGGAACACAAGTCCACTAGTGGGAGCACAAGTTCTGAAAATTGAAGGGATAAGATAGTGATACAGAGCCCTTAGCTTAATTTTTAAGGATTTTGGGATAAGAAAGCTACATGATGTTACAATCTTCATTAAAAATAAATCAAGATATACAACAGAGGAAACAATGGAGTCGAACATGGAAATTTGATCAATGTTTGGATGAGATAGAATCTGTCACCACTTGTGTTACGCCATGGATGGTGTAAGGTGGCATGAACTTACCTTGAGATGATGAAGATACATGGCACCAAGTTAGGTTTGCCATCTTCCATTGACTCTGAATTTGAATTGCATAAAATCACGCAATTTCGGCTTACGTGCACCACAAATTGACTCCTCCATTACAAAATTGATATGTTGAAGGAGTTCTGTTTTGATGGATCAAAACAAAAATACAAATTAGTTACTTTTAAAATTGTATGGCGACAGCAGCAAAGAATTAAACCAAAAGAATGAGATGGAGATTTTTAATTTTTTATGTTCTACTTATTTTATTTTTATTAAATATTAAATATGTGAAAGGGTTCCAATTAGAATGGAAGTACAATGTCAAAGGTAAAATATGCTTGAAATATAAAATTAAATATTGCATTGTGCATAGTTGGGTGGCGATTATTTTATTGTTTACAATTATACCTAATCGAGTCATAGAGAATATTAGAGAAGACTTAGAAAAGTGTAGAACACGTTATATAAGGAATATCATTTTATGAATTATTATATGAATATACAAAGAAGAATAATTTCCATTATTATATAGTCTCGTTGAGAAGGCAGCGAGTGACATGAAACTTTTGAATGCAACGTCGTGGGTGACGTAATATTGGTGCACGTGCTCTATTTGCAACCCACGCGCCACCCATAGTCATAACATCACACACCAAGAGCACCCGTTTTTCAAAGCTAACCCTCCCTCCCTTGCTACTCGGGTTAGGGTTTTATTTCCTTCTTAACAACATTTTATACATTATATTAAATGCAATACCCGCCCCTGCCCATGTCTCATTCTTTAAAAAAATTTAAGTGGGCCCCACTCGATTAAAAAAGAAAGAACAAAACTTAAAAACAAAAAGTAATAGGCAGAAGAATGGGTCACGAAACAAAATCCCTCTTCAAGTCTCCGCCCTTTTCATTCTTTTTCATAATTTTCTTGTCTCATTTCTCTTTTGTTTCAAGACCACTTGCATTTGAGATTAAGGTAAGTTCTTAAATTTGGGTGCTTGATTATTTTTTGTCATTTAATCATAAAAATCATGAAATACTTGTTGTCTTATCAAGGTAAAATAGGTATATATTTTTTGAGTTTTTGAGAAGAAAAATTTGTGAGTTGAAAAGTTTTTGTTCTTTTAGATTTTATGGATAAGTCAAATCTTAATTAATTTTAAATTTCTAGTAGATTGATGAAAGTCTTAAACTCTCTAATTTAAAAATTTTATCTATACCCATTTTTAATTTATTATCTATACTTAAAATAATTTTTCTAAAGCCTCTTTAACTTGAAATACGATAATTCAATTAATGATACTAAGTTTTAAGGTTATGACTTCAAGTGAAGGGTGTGAAAAGTTTTTAGAAATAATTTTGACATTGCAGAAACTATCATTTAGCCTATGATAATTTATTAAAATATTTTATTGATACTAGATACTTCAAGAACCACTACGCTCGCTTCAGGTTGAGCTGTTGGCATCGTTTGGAATAGTCTTTGGCTAAGCTCCTAATCTGTGAGTGGATAATTTATGGTGTATTTTGAATATTTTTCTATATATATACCTTTATGATTTAATTCTTTAGTCATATTTAGAATACTATTCGAGATTTAAATTTTAATAAATTTTATAATAATATTAGTTAGGTAATTATTTATTTTAAAAAGTGTCAAATTTTACTATTTTGAAAAATAATATTTTTTTATTATATGAAAAATATTGATATAAGTATAAAGGTACTAGAGAATGAATTTCATGTTTGAAGTTATATCTTCATATGCTAAATTTATGTTTTTACAATAGCACTATTTATATCTTAAGCTTATAAATTATTTGAAGTTATATTTATAAAAAGTGAATGGAAAGTTTTAAATTTTAAGTTTCTGAAAGTGATTTAATTTTATTAAGAGAATTGAGAAATGAGTATATGTGATTTCATTATTTCAGAGATGTTTTTAAACATTCATTGTGAGTTATGTGTTAGAATACCGTTTGCCGTTAGCGAAGAGATATAACAGCCTATAAGTACATAATAGATTCATATATTAGTTTGACTATTGAATGAGCAGACCTTAGGCATAAGATTTATGCCGGGTGAGGCAAGATCCCTGACTTGAGATGATACTTGCTTGGTTATTGGGTGAGCGGACCCTTAACCCATTGTCATGGTTTTAGAATAAGCGAACCTTAGTTATGAGATTTATGCCACGTAAGACAAGGCCTCTGGCTTATGAGGATGATGAGATTTAGCTTATTAAGTTGAGCTGACTTCCCAACTTGTGTTATAATTTTTTTAGAAACCCACATGGTTGATTTTTAATAAATTTTATGCGTATGTATATTTTTGGCAATGAAATAAATCAATATATTATTGTTACGACTCATACTTCATTAAGTTATTATATTTTTTAAATGCCTTGAAATTAAAGATTTGATTTTATACATGTTTTCTTTTATAACTATTATGTTTATTATGTCCTTATTAAATTTGTATGATTCACCCCTATTATTTTTATCATTCAGATCATCAAGTGATTGAATAACTGGTTCCTGAGAATTGCAAACCTCCTCCCAGACACATTCATATTTCGTTAAGCCTTCATTTTGTATTAATAACTTACGACGTATCAAACTCCAGTATTTTGTAGTTATATAGATTGATGATGTGTTCTTTGATTTTTTTGAAGATAATAATGTAAATCTCCTATAGCCTATTTTGATAAATAGTTGAGATTAGATTTATACATACATACATATATATATATATATATATATATATATATATATAAGCTGTCTGACGATATATGAAATTTATTAAAGTTTCTGCAGGTTATGTTAAATTTAGATATAGTTATTTTTAGGAGAGATTCTGTCAAATTTTTGATAATTCTATTAAAGCATTTGAAATTATTAGTTAAAATCATTTAATTTAGGCTTACTTAATTAAATAGATGTTAAGTTAGTCTAACTTATACGCCGACTACGACTTGAAGTTGAGTCGTGACACTAAACAAAACTCGAGACAAGTTATTTATATATGATAAAATCTTAATTGAAAATGCCAATCTTGTCTTGTCCCTAGATGGTAAGATGGGATTCACGCAAATAATAATAATAATAATAATAATAATAATAATAATATTATTAAAGTTTTGTTATATTTTCATAACTTATTGTTTTAATAATTTTTTAATATTTAATAAAAATATTAAATAAAAAATAAAAATATTTAATACCTTAAAATTTAAAATGTATTTGATTCTTTTTATATTTAATAATTAAGAATATTATTAAAAAATAAGTTAGGAATATACTTTTTTTATTTATTTTTATCTGTTGTTTAAAGTTTCTGTACAAGGATTAAGAAAGTTAATAAATAATCATAATTGTAGAGAAATGTAGTTCAATATGACTAAATTATTATTTTATCTAACTTTATTAATATTTTATCTCTTCCTCAATTTTACTAACTTTATTAATTCTTTTTTCATTAAAAGATATGGGTAAAGTTAAAAAAATTATTTATTACATTTTTAATATTTTCAAATGATAAATATTTTTAAATAAAATTTTTTTTACACAATAAATAAAAATAAATGAAGAAAGTATATAAGTATTCATAATATTATTATGTGAAAAAAAAAATAAAGTTTTGTTAACGTGTACCCTAAGAGTACAGGTTAATAAATAAAAAATAAAAATTTTTAAATTAAAAGTAAAATTATTTAATATCTTAAAAATTCAAAACATATTTAATACCTTTTAATAAGTAATTAAAATAATTTAATAAAAAATAAAAATATTATTTTTATTCTCTCATTCTATTTTTATGTGTCGTTCAAAGTTTTTACATAAATATAAAAAAAATTATTAAATAATTTTAATTATAAAAAATATAATTTAATATAACTAAATTATTATTTTTCTCATTTCATTAATATTTTTTCTCTTATCTAATTTTACTCACTCTACTAATTATGTTTCTATTAAAAATAATAATAATAAAATTAAAAAATTATTTAATATTTTTTAAATTTTTTTAAAAGACAGATATTTATAAATAAAAATAATTTTTATACGACATATAAAAATAAACTAATAGAGTATTCGTTAATCAATGTTTTGAAGGCACGTGTTAATGATACCCCAAAAAAAAAAAAAGATGAAAGTGAGGTCGGTGAGAGAGACGTTGAGGGTTTAGGGTTGGAATTAATTGGCGACGATTTGGTCAGAACAAAACGAGGTGTGTGATGCGCGTGGGCTTTGTTAAAGGAACACGAGCCACAATCAGTAATCGATTGAACTTGCTCCAACGGTCACGTTTTGGACAAAACAGCACGAGGAGAAATAAGAGAGCGCCCTGTGGTTTCAATTTTGAAGCAAGTTGAATTACGGTGTCAGTGGGCCGCTGCCACTGGAACCATTCATTCATTGCCTTTGCTTATGGGAACAGGAACAGGAACAGGAACAGGAACAGGAACGGGCAAGAGCTCAACTTCCCTTAAGACCAACCAGAAGCAACCCACCCACAAAGTAAAAACCGCCGTCCACAAAACCTCATTAATTAATTAGTTTTATACTTTATTTATTTATGGATCCCAAACCATTTACATTTTTACTTTGACCTTTGAATATTTTGACTTTCATTCTATCGTCCACCCTTAACTTTCCCTCCACTTGCCCCTTCGCTCTTCAAACCCCCTCTGACTCTGAAAATCTTCAACCTTTATAATAACCACTCCCTCTGCCACCCCACCCCAACAAGTGGAAACGAAACTCGCTATTCATTCTCTGTTATTCTGCCTAGCTAGGGACTACATGAGTCGGAGCTCAGCCAGGCATGGAGCAACCTGCACCACCGAGAAGAAGAAGAACAAGTTCAAGGGTGTTCGCCGTCGCAAATGGGGCAAGTGGGTGTCCGAGATCCGTGTTCCCGGCAGCCAAGAGCGCCTCTGGCTGGGCACCTACTCCACGCCGGAGGCTGCTGCGGTGGCTCACGACGTGGCCGTCTATTGCCTGCGGAGGCCCTCTTCTTTGGAGAAGCTGAACTTCCCCGAGACTTTGCCTTCTTACTGTGCCCAGCAGAGGGACATGTCCCCGAGGTCCGTTCAGAGGGTGGCTTCGGATGCTGGCATGGCTGTTGATGCGCAGAACATTATTGCAGGGAAGGCATCAATGGTGGAACAGGAAGACCAAACTTGTGAGGATGATCAGAAGGAGAAAACCGGTGATCACAGGCACAGCAGCAGCACTACTGTTACTGTGTGTTGCAATGGAGCTGCTCCTGAGGATGACTCTGATGTGTTTTGGTGGGAAGGTTTGGGTGATGATTGTGGGGCATGGCACGGAAGTGAAGGTTATAGAGAAGGGGAGGCCTTGAGCATTTCCATTGAAGATTATCTTTAGGAGTTCAAGATTGAATCTTTTTCTGGATATCTGTTAATTAGCCTGATGTGTAGATTTGTAGTTACAATAATTAGTGTTCTTACATGCGGTTGTAGTGTATAAAGGTCAGAGATCGATTTGCTTCTCAGACGATATTTGTGCTGCCTTTTAAAGCAGAAGAAAATGACATTAAAAAGAAAATGGAAGGAATCTATTTACATTAAATATAAATTTTGGATATTTATATTGTTTAATAATTTTTTATAAAATACAAATTAAATTAATCTAACTGTTTAATAATATGATATTATCTTAATAATATAATATTATCTTGATGATCAAGTCAAATTTAAGATAAATTGAACATTCATAAGTATATAATCTAATAATTAATATTTACTTATATTTTAAAAAATATATAATACGTTAAAATAAAGTGTTACGATGGAATATCAAATAATTTTTAAATTATATAAAAATTTATAAATTTGATATATTTTATAAAAACTTTTAATTTAACAGTTAGATTGATAAAATTCAGTGTCTATAAAAAAAATATTAAACAATATATGTATATTAAAACTTATATTTAATATAAGTGAATTCTTAGTATATATATATATATATATAATTGGCGATGCCCAAATGAGAGTTTTTACTTTATGCTTCATTTTAATTAGGATTGGTTTGTTTTTCTATAAAGCAGTTTGGCAGTGAAAATTAATTGCAGTAAAACCTAATTTTTTAAAAATATTTTCATGTAGAAACTAGTAAGTTTTATACTTAAAATATTTATAAATAATTAAAAATTCATTATTTGATTTGTCTAGAAGAAGTCATTTTATCATCTTTAATATATTGTGACAATTTACCAAAAGTTTTTTTTTTAATTTTACATCAGAAAAATGTAGGAAGTTTATTTTATTTTTTTTGGCAAGGGGATCATCAATCTTTTTAGAACAAACAAGTTTCCAATGAATATTTAATTTTGACAAACATGGCAATGCTATTTAACAGAAGATTCTGTCATTCTGTGTGGTCCAACCTTATCCGTAGTTTCAAAAAAGCATTAGTTGAAGTGGTCGCTTGACAGTTTGACCCCAGCTGTGTTCATTCATTCCTAAGTAAAACTTGACTACATCAACCCTTTATTTACAGAAGCAAAATTTAATTATAAGTCCTCGCAATTTGTGTTTTCTTTTTTGGAAAAACGGGGCCAGGGCCCAAAAACTATCAAACTAAAACTTCACATCCTTTGGAAAAGGGGGACTGCGGTCAGACTTGCGGCTAAATGATAAATGCGAAATTGAAAATGAAATGGAATCCCAATTCTTCTCCCCTCTTTCAAATCTTTCATAAAAAAAATAATTAAATAATTAAATTAGTTTATAATATTTTTTATTAATTTTATATTAAATTTTAAAATTTTTTATTATATTTTATTTTAAATAAATTAATATAATTGACTTTTAAATTTTTTAAATATTAAATTAAATAATAAAATAATCTGTCAATAATAACATATAAAACTAAAATCTAAAGTAAACTAAGGTGAAACCAATAAAATATGTTGAGAACCAATTTATTTATTTATTTAGTGAGATGAGGCTGGGAAAAGTCAGACAAGAAAACATTAAACAGGAAAGGGGGAATCTGGTGGAAATAGGAGCACGTGCAGTCCAAGCCGGAGAGAGTGTCCCTGTTTAGCAAGAGCATCAGCACAAAAATTCCCTCATCTGTAGGTGTGGTTCCATTTCACTTGTGAGAGCTGTAATCTCCTGCACCGGCCAGCACCAGAGTGCCACACCACATGGATGATGTAAATCGCGGCCTTTGTCAAGGAGTTGTAAGGCACAAGGGGAATCTGCTTCCACTATTACATGCTGGAAATGCAGCGTTGGCAAGCTTTTAGTCCGTGTAGGATCCCCCCAAACAAAGCTCCAGCTTGCGTGATTGGACAGAAGATCGCATTGGCTAAGGTGTCTTCTTCTGCGGCAATGGCATTCATTGGTTACAACAGATCATTTCCAACGCAGGGTACGAGTCCTTTTGTGGACATCACGGCTTTGTCCACCACATCATGGCTTTGTAATTATGTCAGGAGGATATTTTTGTTAAAATTTTGTTTGAATGAGCATTATTTATGATTAGCATTCAATTAACTTTTTACATATATACATTTATATGAATTTTTTGTATAAACATTTATACGAATCATATGTTATGAATGTACTTATTTTTAAACTTATTAAATAATATTTATTTAAAAATTTTTCATTTTCGCTATTAAAATTCTTTTAATTATATATATATTTTTTATATATCTATTTTTTTTATTTTTACTCATTTAGCTAAGTTGAACTATTTAATTTTACCTTATTATGTATGGTTTGTGGGTTTGTAAGTATAACCACTACTTGCATTTCCAAGAATAGTGCTTTCAAATATTTAAAGTATTAACTCTTAATGCAAATAAAATTGAAAAAAATCATATTCTAAAAATTTAAAGCTGCATTAGAAGCATCTAAAAGTAGGTTAGCATGGAGAGATTTGAATAATTTAAGTTTAAATTTATAATGTCATGCAAGGTGGAAGAAGGATCTCAAGAGCTTTTCCCGTTTACAAGGTGGATTCAATGCCCTTGCCCTCGATGCATATTTGACAGCAAAGTAAGATCTGAAGACAGCAAGGTAAGAGAGGATACATACACTTCAATTTACCTGGTAGGCAAGAAAAAAGATCTGGAAGGAAGGTTTTCCAACTGATTTTACAGAAGTGTTCAATTCATGCAAATAGACAAATTTATTCATTCACACATGGGAATTACAGCATGAGATCACATAACTGTGAAAAAGGTTGAATTCAAAATAAAGATGCTTCAGCTTTATAACCGGCTAGTCTTCTTCTTTGACAAGCTTCCCATGGCCTTTGCTTTCTCCCGGAGAACATATTTCTGTACCTTGCCAGTTGATGTCTTTGGCAGATCAGCAAACACCACAGTTCGAGGAGCCATATAACGAGGCAAACGATTCTGACAAAAGTGTATTATCTCCTCTGCTGTAGCACTGTACCCCTCCTTCAGCTTCACAAATGCACAAGGTGTCTCTCCCCAATAATCATCAGGTCTCCCAACAACAGCTGCCTCCAGAACTGCTGGATGACTAAAAATCACACCTTCCAACTCAATTGTGCTAATATTTTCTCCCCCAGAGATGATAATGTCCTTCGAGCGGTCCTTAAGTTCTATATAACCATCAGGGTGCTTTACTCCCAAGTCACCACTCCAAAACCATCCACCTTTGAATGCATCTTGTGTTGCTTTCAAATCCTTTAGATATCCATTCATCACAGTGTTGCCCCTGAACATCACCTCACCCATGGTTTTAGCATCAGCTGGCACACTCTTCATTGTGAGAGGATCTTTTATATCAATTTCATCCAGGCCAAGATGGTGCACTCCTTGACGGGCTTTGATTTTTGCTTGTGCATCTCGAGGCAGGTTATCCCATTCTGGTTTCCAAGTGCAAACTGTCGCTGGACCATAAGTTTCCGTCAAACCGTATGAATGATACACACTAAATCCTAGTTCTTCCATCCTATAAAGCACCTCCGGTGGTGGTGGAGCAGCACCTGTCATCACTGTCACCTTGCCGGGAAGTGGCTTCCGGACTTCAAGGGGTGAATTTATTATCATGTTTAAAACTGTTGGTGCACCCCCCATGTGGGTTACCTTGTGCTGAAAAATATGGTCAAATATTCCTTTAGCAGTTACACTTCTTAGGCAGACATTTGTGCCACCCAGAGCAGCAACACCCCAAGGGAGGCACCACCCATTGCAATGAAACATCGGAACGCACCATAAATATACTGGCATAGACCTCATCTCATTAAGAAGAACCACTGCCAAAGCATTAAGATAGGCACCTCTATGGCTAAAGATTACACCTTTGGGGCTTGATGTAGTTCCAGAAGTGTAATTGAGTGAGATTGGATCCCATTCATCCTTTGGCCTTCTCACCTCGAAATCAAGTTTTCCTTTAGCTATAAGATTCTCATAAATCAACATTCCAGAAGAGGATGAATTGTTACCGGTGTCCGGTGATGGCTGACCACACTCCAAAATTAAGACCAAAAGGGGAAGCTCGGTCCTTGTTTTTGACAGGATTTCATATGCCCCTCGAGCAATATCAAGAAATTGATAGTCTACGAAAAAGATTTTGGCCTCCGAATGTTTCAATAACACTGAAACCATTGCTGAATCATGACGTGTATTTAGCGTGCAGAGAACTGCCCCTGACATGGGAACACCAAAATGCAGCTCATACATAGCTGGAATATTAGGGGCCAATACGGCAACCTGTTCCAATAAGCGCAAATTCATAACAGGCACAAATGATTATCAAGACGGGCTCAGCAGTGATCTAGTAGGGTAGCAACTATACTCCAGTCCAACCAGATAGATGAGATCAACAGAAAAGATACAAAGTAGTACCATCAAAACATGCGAGCCGTACGAGAGAAGAAATTCATGCGTACTGTCTGGGGTATGATTATCAAATTAAGCTAACTTATTGGCAGAATCAAGATCATCAGAGAGAAAAAAAAAATCTTTATTGAGTATGGATTGCATTAAAAAAAAATAAAAAGCCCTGTTTTCTCTTAATCCGATCAAAGGATCGTTGCAACGGGTGCCTACTCATAATAACCTTGTGTAAAAATCATATGGTATTGCCTAAAAGCAGTATCGAGTGACAGGCAGAATGTAGAAAATCAAGAACAACTTATGGATGTAACTTGTGGTTGATTCCTCAAAACAGGCAAGATCAAATTCAACTCAACCCAAACCAGGACGCGCTGCAATAATAGCGATGGAAAAACAAAAAAACCCAGTAAGAAAGAAAGAAAGAATTGAGGAACAAACCACATCTCCGCGAGAAAGACCCAGCTGAGCAATGGCGGAAGCAAGCTTGGTGCAGCGCTGAAGGGTCTGAGTCCATGTGTAGGTGACGCCACCGAAGACAAGAGAAGGTCTGTCACCGTAAACTACGGCGGATCGCTCCAAGAAGCTGACGGGAGTGAGAGGAACGTAGTTGGCCGAGCACCGCAAACTACCCTCCATTTCCGATTATCAATCCACAAGCAAGATATTAAGATTTCTGAATATTGCAGAATTTGGATGGTAAACAATATCTTCCACCACTTTTTTATACTCGCATCACCTGTCATCGCTTCCCCTGCGAGTGTGGTTTTTTTTTTAAAATTATTTAATTTAATTAAATGGAATTAATTTAATTAGATTTGTAAATTAATTATTACATAAATAATTTATTATAAAATTTAATTAATTTTTTATTTTATAATTTTTAAAATAAAAATTTTATCCATAAATCATATCAATTCTATACCAAAAACAAAATTATATGCCAGAACCTATTTTAAGAAAAAAAATAAGTGGGTTAACAAATTAAAAGCAAGCGGATGGAGGTTAGGTGCTGGAAGTATTGAAGAAAGGCGTGCACGAAGAATAGAAATGGTAAGCAATAGTGAGAAATGAACAGATAAGTAAGAATATAAGTCGATAAAAAATAAGTTTTTACATGCTTAAAACTTTTATTAATAGAAAATTTCGAGACAGTAAAAGTAAAAGAAAAAAAATTTATGTAAATAAAAAAAATATCTGTTAAATCTTTATTCTTTCTATATTATTTTAGTAATATTAAAAAAATAAGTGTTAATTTAATATAATTTTTATATATTCTGTAATTATTTAAAATGTTTTTAAATTATTGCTCTAACATTATTTTCTTTTTATTTAATTATTTTAAAAATTTATGATGATGATGATATTATTATATTTTATATCCTGAAATTATTACATGTAACATGATTTATGAGCTTGAATTAAAATATTTTAATTTTTGAATTATTATATTTTATTGTATAATCTTGACATTATTAGTTAAATATTTTACTGTATATATGTATTTAAGTTATTTTGTTAATGCTTGTAAGTTGTGTTAAATGATGAGAAGTCTTCTGTCTTCGGGAAGGCTTTGCCCAGAATATTATAAAGTTATGTTTTAATGATTTCATATTAAAATGTTTTGAGTTTAATATGTGTTATTAAGGCCTTAGAGGTAGAAACACTTAATTCTTGACCAATCATATTTTTTAAAATTGGAATGTGACATAATATTAATCTTCAAAATTTATGATTCGAAACATATATTAAGTTGCTTTTGATGCACTGTAGAAGAAAAATATTATAGTATAAGTAAATACTATTAAGCTTTTATAAGTGTTTGATACAACTACTTAAGTTGCTAGTTATATTTGAAAATTTGATGACTTTTTAATATTTATTATGAAAAATTATTTTGGTACCCATATTTTTATTTTTGTATATCAATACTTAAATTGATTTTTCAAACATTTATTAATTATTAATTATACTTTTTAAACTTCAAGTATTTAACCAATAAATATTTGATAAATTATTTCATATATTAATACTCTAAATAAAAATCAAGATATCATAATAACATTTTTTATTATAAAAATTAATAATTAATAAATATTTGACAACTTATTGAGTATATTAATATCTTCAAAGTACCATAACAACTTTTTTTTCTAAAAGATAAATTATTTCATGGATATATCACGAACAGAAATCAGAATTTACCCAACTAGTAGGCTGCTCTTATGAGTATTTTATGAATGAAAAATCAAATTCATTCTCTGTTTTTTTTTAAAAAAAAAAGAGAGCAGGCGAAAGGAACTTGAAATGGAGCTCTTGGGAGTTGGGAATCCATTTTTTTTTAATTAATGGAGTCAGATGCGTTATGAATATTAATGGAGTCAGATGCGTTATGAATATAGCCAAAAAAAAAAAAAGGCGATGACGAAGAAGTTGTGGTAGTGGCCTTGTCTACGGGAATAACAGTCACATGCAGCCAGGCTTGTTTCGGATTCTTATTGAGCTCAAACGGGCCTTTGCCAAAAGTAGGACAAATTTTCTTTCTGTAAAAAGTACATTGATTACTGAGAACCGTTAAGACAGCGCTTGCGTTCAACGCAGTGCTAAAACTTAAGCTTGTCCTTATCTCCGGACCCATGTCAATGATGTCATGTCATGGCATGGGTTGGCGCAAAATATAACGGATCGCTCCAAGATGTTGACTCAGAGGAACGTGGTTGGCTAAGATTGAATTTGATAGATTTGATTTTATTTTAATTTAATTAATGATTTTATTTTTATTAATTAATTAATTTATTTGATTTAAATAAAAATAATAAAATAAATTATTGAAACAAAATGAATTCTAATTATTTTTAAATTATTTCTATCACAAAATTTAATTTGTAAATCAAATCAAATCTTATTTCTTATAAAAAAATTTAAACATAAAATTGATTTCTAAATAAAATAAAATAAAATAAAATTAATTCAAATCAAATTAAATTGCTTTCATTTTTAAGATTCTAAACACAAATAAAATGTTTTGAGGATATTAAGTAGTTCTCGTGTTGGCATCGTGTTCTAATCTGTCCCTTTTTCTTTTGTGAAACAGAAGGGAAGGATATCGTTTCTCAATATAGAAAAAACTGCAACGTAGAGAAGTTGTGTATTTGGGAATAGGAGACACAGTCATGGATGCGTATTCAAACTTCCAATGGCACCCATCTCAAGCTTGCTTCTTGTTTTCTTAATTTCACATTCAATATATCTCGAAGAATGTTACTATCGCTTGAACAATAGCTCGCGTGATTCTCCATTAAAAATAGAGAAAATCGAGTTCAAATTTGCCTCCCCAAATTAGCAAATGCCACTTGAATGTGTCTGCCACTTGACTGATGTACCTGTTTTTTTTCAGGGTCATAGAACATTTTTACGTAGTCTTAATTTTATATAGCACTTTAAAAATAATTAAATTTTATAAAAATTTAACGTTTGCAAAAGATATTGTTGAATGTTTCTATTTCTACAGGACTTATAGGAGAAACGGTAACTTTAATAAATAATTTTTATTTCATAAAACATGTGCATGTTATATACAAGGATTTTTTTTCTTTTTTAAAGAGTTTTAGTAGTTTTTAGTTATCAGTAAAGATCTCTAGCTCTATCTCTAGCCTTGACAACAAACAAAACGTCACAACTCTTTTTTATATTGAGCTCTAGATCTACGCCAGATTATTTCAACGCTTGGCGCTGCACGATGGTTGAATGGCGAATAGTCACGAACAGTTGATCCTACAAGAAGGCAAAGGTCAGAAACGCACGTGCCACCCGATGTAATGACTTTAAGGATCAAGTTAGACTTGGATTCTCTTGAGTTTTGACAGATTCAAATTTATCAAAGAAGCATATTTGATTCAGTAAGGTTTGAGTTTTTTTTTTTAAAATATATATTTACTTTGACGACAGTTTTCTTTTGAATAAAACTTATTTTTAATTTATGAAAAATTTATTATTTATTAATTTCGTTCCTTATTTAATTAATTTTATCAATTTAATTCATCAAGTTTAAAGTCATTCACTGATTTAATCACTTTGTTCCTTTTTATTTTCTTAATTTACTCCATCAAAAGATCAAAATTGTTATGAATTTAAAATTAGATTACATTAATAAAATTAATCTTTAAAAAATGAAATTAATAGATAATATATATTTTAAAGACTAAAAATAAATTTTACTCGTTTTATTTTTATGTTTCTTGGGAGTTTATGATTTTGATTGAAGTATCAAACCTCTTAATGCACATTTGTTCCCCTTCGATTTGATCAGGTATTTGCTCTTGATGTCTAGTTACACGAATATCTGGACTGGTCTGTTAGCATACGAATGCCGAAGCAGTTTCTCTTCCATCGCATTATGGGAAATGAAGTAACTCGAGTTTACAAAATTCACATGCACAAACAGCCAACATATACTTGTATAAGTAGTTGCACAATACTAAATCCACAGTGGTATAGAGAGTAAGAGAGAACTTCTTTACCTGTTTGAACCAATGAAAGAAAGCAGGAACTTTTTTATGCTGATTACAATCAACCCCCATCCGTAAACCCATCCGTTGCAACAGTAGGTGTCTACATAATGGAATTCACTGGAGACATGAAAGGTGCCAATCACCAGTAGTCCTAGGGCAAGATATATCCTGCAATAAAAGACTCCCCATGCTGTAAAACTTGTAAATTTTTCAAATCGGCATGGCGCTAATTTTTTTCAATATACAGAAAGCCAAGTGTTCCATGAAAATTTCCAAAGGGCTTGAACTTTATATTACCTTGCTTCTGAAATATGTCATCCACCCGACATCGAAGCCCAGTTTATTAAGCATGCAATAAGTTGGATTTCCACTGAGTTATCAATGTCCAATTGTGAGAAGTAACCATCTTCCGGCAGAATATAGGAAGATCAGTGAAACTAACCATTACCAACTTGATGGTGGTAGTTTCACTTTATAACTAGAGCCCTACCCTTGTAGAAATTATTCTGTTCTCTGCAGATATGCTTTGATTTTAACTGCCATCATAATGAGATTTTATTTCTTAATTGGTTTTATCACCAACCAATGGAAGATTATTGTTTTCCAGTAGGATTTGCATATCATTCTTGCACTCACTCCAGCTATAACCAGGATCCTTACGGACCTGATTATCACTCATCAGATCTCTAACAACCCTTGCATCATCCCATCTTCCCAAAGAAGAATACATGTTGGCAAGAAGCACATAAGAAGCAGAATTTTGTGGGTCCAGTCGGAAGAGTTCCTCAGCTGCTCTTTTTGCTAAGTTCAAGTTAGCATGGATACGACATGAGCTTAGCACAACCTCCCACACAATTGGATCATCTTTGCATGGCATATTATCTAGAATGACTTCTACTTCGTGGAACCGCCCTGCTCGGCTCAGACAGTCTATGATGCAAGTATGGTGATCCAGCTTCGGTACCACTCCATATTTTTGCAGCATTGAATTGAATATTTCAACCCCATCATCAACCAATGCTGAGTGGCTACAAGCAGTTAAAACAGCAACAAAAGTAATATCATCAGGTTTCTCACCAGATGTAATCATGTCCTTATATAGGCAAACAGCCTCATCACCATATCCATTCTGTGCATAACCATGTATCATTTCATTCCATGTAACAGTGTTTTTACCGGACATCGTATCAAAAAAATATCTGGCTCCATACACGTCCCCACATTTACAATACATTTCTATAAGAGAACTGCCCACAAATATGTCATCATCATAGCCATCTTTTATGATCTGAGCATGAATCTGTTGTCCTTGAAATAATGAAGAAATTTTAGCACAGGAGCTCGCTATGGTAGCAAAAGAAAACTCGGAAGGAAAGAAACCAAATTGTCGCATCTGCTTAAAAAAAGAGAAAGCTTCTTTATCAAGAGAATTGATTGAACAACCTGCTATTATTGAGTTCCAACAAACAACATCTAGTTCAGGCATTTTACTGAAAACATGCTTTGACAACTCCATTTTCCCGCATTTTGAGTACACATTGATAAGACCACTCGCAACATACACATCATTATAAAATCCAAATTTTAGAGAGGCTGCATGAACCTGTTTCCCAAACTCAAGAAGTCCCAATCCAGCACATGAACTGAGAATGATGGCCAAAGTAGTCCGATCAGGATGTTGACATTGAAACTGCATTTCTCTAAACAGTTTAGCTGCCTCTTTGTGATCTGCATTCTGGATATAGCCTGAGAGTATAGCATTCCATGAAGTCAAACTTGGGCATGGCATGCAGTCAAATATTTGACGCCCAGTTTTAATATCCCCAGACTTGACACATGCTGCTAGCATATTAATATAAGTAACATCATCTGGTTCATATCCATAACACTGCATTCTCTGCAGATACTCTACAGCTTTCTCACTTTCGTATTTGTTGCCATAACCAGCTATCATTATATTCCAAGAAACAACACTCTGTTGATTCAAATTAACAAAAACCCTTTCAGCACTATCCATGTCCCCAACTTTCGCGTACATATCAAGCAATGAATTGCTTAAATGGAGGTCCCTCTCAAATCCCAGTTTAATCGAGAGAGTGTGTATTTGTTTTCCTTGCACATTAGTAGAGAAGCCATGACTCTGATCATAGAGACCAATTTCCCCAAATCCCCCTTTTGCACAGACACCCAATATGCTCGACAACGAGACGGAATCAATATGAAGCCCTTTTCTCAACATCAGTCTAAACATTTCCGAAGCTTCCTTTACTTGATTTGTTTGTGCCAATCCACCCATCATTGCAGTAAAAGTAACCTCATTAGGCTCAGAAATATCCCTAAAAACATGAACTGCATCCCCAGTGAGCCCGCACTTAGCATACATGCACAAAAGAGCATTAACTACATATATATTAGTGACAAGGCCAACTTTGATCACAAGACCATGATTTCTCCTGCCACAGTCTGCATCCAACAGAGCAGCACAAGCACTAAACACGGTAGCCAATGTTATATGGGAGGGTCTAACTCCTTCAAACACCATTGAATCATAAGTATCCAATGCCTGACGTTCGTACCCAGTTCGTACCATGGTGCCAATCATGGTGTTCAACGACACAGTGTTCCACTCAGGCATTTGCAGAAACAACCTATACGCATCCCGCAAACTGCTATGCTTGCAAAAAGCAGCCAAGATGGCGTTCCAGGAAAAGATGTTCCTTTGGGGTATTTTAGCGAACACTCGATAGGCAGCACCGATATCGTCACACTTGGAATAGAGTTCAATGAGGTGGTTAGAGAGGAAGGTTTCGGACAAAAGGGAAAGACGGAAGATTCGCGCATGAAGAACCTTACCAGCTAAGTGGGCTTTGTTGTTGATGCAGAGCTGCACAAGATTTGCCAAATTCGAGCTCTTGGTTTCCATCGCCAAAAGCTTCGAGTTCGGACTTCGGAGTGCGAGGGCAGAAGAAGAGAATTGAGTTGTTGGCGTGCGTAAATACCTCAAGTTAAATATTTATTTGGACGAAAATACCCTTAGAAACACACTCAAAAGTCGGTCAAAACAACTTAACATAAATATTTTATTTTATATAAAATATTATAAAAATTAATTTAATTGTATAGTCGTGTAGATTTAATTTTTGTATTAGGTTTTATGTTTTAATTGTATAATCGTGACGTGCCTTGCACTCATTAGCCTCGCATTCTCAGCGATCCCTCTTAGCCTGTACTCTCTGCCTGTCACCAACATTAAACTTGATCTCCTCGTTGCATACTCATGCAATTTGCTGCAATTCCAAACCACAGTTACCACACACACACCCATTCAGGTAAGCTTCAAAGAACAGCAACGGGTGAAAAATGAGAAGAACGTGAGAAACATAAAGAGAGAGGCAGAACAAGAAAGAGGTAGTAGAGATAACTTGCCTCTCCTATGGCAGAAGAAGCTCCAGTGATTATGACCGCTTTGTTTTCCATGTCCTCACCATAAACACTGTTATAGAGCCACTCACAAGCATTGAGGAAACAAAGTGCTGGCCATGGGAAAGCCAGCGTGACCAAACTGGCCGGAGGGACCTACAAGTTAAGCAAAATATTCACGAAGTCCATAGCTTCAAAAGAAGGTTCAATGATCAGCTGGAGAAGAAAAATGGTAGAGAAAGTGGGGTTTGATGGGAATTAGTTCCGTTCAGCTGAGAGATGGAAGAGAGCAATAGATAAGAGAGTAGAGAGGGTCTGTGAGATTGACATGTAGTGGTTGGGTTCAACACCATGATTAGTTTATTACGTGCTGCAATTGGAGAAAGAGGTGTGAGCACACGTGGTTTTGTAGAGAGCTCATGTTGTGACAGATAGAAGACTTGCACTGATGAGTCTAGGACAGGTTTATTAAACCTCTTTTTGTATCTAAACGGGTTACTAATTTTAGAAATGAAACACAATTCGTCTCTCCTCTACTCAAACAAGGAGACATCTTTGATGACATAAGTTCCATTTCTACCGAAACAAGCATTTTCTTTTCGGTGGCTATTTTCATTTTTGACAGATAATCCGTCTCTATTCAAAACATTTTCATGATATAGTTAGAAATGGATTTTCCATCTCTAATGAAAGTATTTTGACGATGGATTCCATTTTTTATCCATTGCTAACTTTTAAATTTTGAGTAATGCTACACAAAAAAAAATAATCAGAATATTTGACAAAATTTAACTTGAATTAAAGAGGGTTACTGGATAAAATTAAGTGTATGGGCTACTCACCTATCTAAGAATCAAAAAACATGTCAAAACACTCAATTCTAACTATTTAATATTTTTCTTAAATTTTTTGTCAATATGTTTATTCATTTTTCATTAGTCCCTACATTCAGTTATTATTATTTATCGCACATATGGCATAAATTTTAATTGAAATTCAAAAAAATTAAATATAAACATATGAATCATAATTAAATATTAAATTAGTATCTAAGTATAGTAGTTTAATTGACATTAAATTTTTATAAGAACTATAATGATTATAGAAATGAATCAGACTCAGTTTATTTTATTTATACATTAACTTATCCTCTGTCATTTTTTCTATACAGTGAAGTCTGCAATGAGAAAGCATAATTACATAAACAGCTATGAATATTCAACTCAAGACAAGTAAAAAAACTAACTTTTTTAATAAAATTTTTAAAATAGTAGAATATACTATTTGTTCATTTGTTGTAATTATTGTGTTTAAAAAAAATGATTAGCTCTAACTTGTAACCCAAGACAAGTAAAAAACCTAATTTTTTTTTCTAAAATTGTAGTGCTAATTTATTAAAATAATTTCATGAAAATCTAGATTTAATTTGTCTTTTTATTGAATTAAATTTTCTGTTACGTGATCTGCAAGAATAGTGTTTTCCAGGCAATTTGAATTTGCAGAGAGGTCTGTGGTGGAGGGAAGATGAAGAGGGTCAAAGAGAAGAAAATCAGAGAGAAAAGAAGTGCAGAGAGATGGTAAGCACCACTCTGTCAGATCTCTGGGACACTCGGTTTCTCGCAATTCTCGGGGTTCATCACACCACACCCCGAGAAACTCTCCTGTTTCTCTCTCTTCCCCAATCTTCCAAATCACACCATAATCTAAATAACCTCTTTTTTTTATTTTTTTATTTTATTTTCCGTTGATGTTCCTCCTTCCTTGCCTTCAATCTCCAGGTTTTAATTTGCTGTGCACAGAAGAAAACAAAAACAATTTTTTTTTCAGTTTTTGAGTTTATTTTGCTTTTGATTTGAAGAAAGAAAGAAGAAAATCTGCTACATTGTGACATTCTACGTTCATTACAGGAAAATCTGGTCAAGGCTTTAACTTTTTCGCCTTTTTTTCTTAGGTCAAGGAATTTGAGCGTTTTCCTTCATTTTTTCATCTAACTGTTTTCAATTGAATCATAAACTTTTTTAATTGTTTGCGAATTTCTTCCTTGTTCTTCTGTGATTCAAATTTTTTCTTCATTTGTTCATTGATAGCGCTTGATTTTCAAAATTGATTTTCTTTTCTTCTGTGTTTGGTCCTTGTTCGGATACATTTGATTCTGGAAGCTATTTCCCAAATTTTGTAAAATCCAATTTCAAGATTCTTCTGTGCACAATAAGTCATATTGGCATATTGCGCCATTGAATTCGTAAGGTGGATTTTCCACTGGTATGATCGTCTTTGGCTCCACTAAAGAGTACCCAATAGAAGTTTTCACGGTAAATGGCTACTTGATTATTGGAATCAGAAGGGTGGGAGCTTCTGGGTTCCCAAGAAAATACAAGTGTACCCAGTTGCTTAACTATAACACCTTTCACAGAAGAGGGTGATAGATTGTTTGAAATACCCATTTGTAAGGAAGGTTAAGAATATGGGATGCATCTGCTCAAAAGAATGCTCAGACAAAGACAAAGTTGATGAGTATGAGAAAGAAAAAGAGTTGAACAGATCTTCAGTACAACTGGTTGCTCCTGCTATATCAGCAGCACAGTTTGGTGGTGGTGGTGGTGGTGGCACGGATGGTTCAGTGGCCCATGTGGGGTATGTCCAAGCACCATCAGAAGAAAAAATCAACCACAAGGCAGATGCTGGAAAACCCACAAAAGGCCACTATCAGAGATGTGTAACATTAGGCGTTGGTGTAGGTGAAAGAAAGCCACTGATGACTAGAATACTTAGCGTGTCACATAGTGCAGGAGGACATATTGATGCTGGATGGCCATTATGGTTATCTTCAGTCGCAGGAGAAGCCATCAAAGGGTGGGTGCCTAGACGAGCAGACTCTTTTGAAAAATTTGACCAAGTTAGTTCCAATGTCACTTCTTCGGCCCCCTTTTATTCCTGCAATATTTCACTTTTTTATCTGTTTGGTGTGCATTGTGCATACAAATTAATTCTTCAATTCATTCAGTATTTGACCATTTTGATAATTAACATTAACTTCTATAATTATTACTTATCTGGTCTACATAAGACTATATCATGCAGCCAACGGCATGCATGATAATATACATCTTTAAACCTGATCTGGTTGTCTAATATCAAAGTAAAATGTAGTTTATCACATGTTAATAATTAAACTAATTATAATAATAAGTAGTTAAAGGAAACTAGTCATCACTTATGACATGTTAATAGTAATACTATACATCGTCCGGCAATTACTGAAGGCATGATTATAAATGAAAAAAGTAAGGACCAAAAAGCTATCTTTCCTTGTTGCCTCATCTGAATTTCAAATCTTAATTCGATTTAGCACAGCTTGTACTGAATGCATATGGATGTGTTTGAGGGAATAAATTTGTTCTAATAATTGGTTACAGCAATTTTACAGAGTGTTGCTAATTATATTGGTAAATTTGGAGAATTTATGTATAGAAAATAACCCAAAGTGGAGTAGCGTCAGTTATCATAATTGATCTAAAGGTATGTTGCAGCTGGTAAGCATAAACTAGTTTAATTTTAATTTGCATTCGTGCATGGGCAGAATTGTGATCTCTGGGCTTACTTACTCGCTGGTTTTTACTTCATTTTTCAGCTTTTGAAGTTGTTTAAATAAATTTACATTCAAGTGAATGCTGTATATGCAGATTGGACAAGGGGCTTATAGCAGTGTACATAAAGCTCGTGACCTTGAAACTGGTAAAATAGTGGCATTGAAGAAAGTTCGCTTTTCAAGTACAGATGCGGAAAGTGTCCGTTTCATGGCAAGGGAAATCTATATTTTGCGTCAACTTGACCATCCAAATGTCATGAAGCTTGAGGGTCTTGTCACATCAAGAACGTCCAGCAGTTTGTATCTGGTTTTTGAATACATGGAACATGACCTTGCTGGACTAGCAGCAATACCTGGCATAAAGTTCACCGAACCACAGGTACATGTCATGCATGTTATCGCTTTTAAAGCATAAGAAAGTAGTTTTGAAGTGATTTTTTTTAACATAAAGATGTCTACAGAGTTGACAATAATTCCCTTGAATGGATTCTGGTCGCAGAAATCTTTTCTATCTGTTTTTAATTAGTGAAAGGATTAAGTCGCATTCTATTTAATAGTCAAAGAAAGTTCATATAATGATATAAAAATGTTCAAAGAAAGTTACAACTTGAGACAAACCTGGAATCTATAAGGAATGATAAATGCACATGCGGTCCTCTCAAACTGAATGCTTTTTGTCAAGCATTCTGTTCGAATAATATCTTTAGGTTATATTGTGGTTATGGACAATAAGTAGATATACTCGTTTATGGTTGTTGTTAGAATACTGAATTTTATATAAATAGAGAATTGTAGCTCCTTTAGCAAAAAGAGTTTTTGAAGGCTGTAGCTTTATGGTATTGTATTATTTATGTATGGGGTTGCAGATTAAATGTTACATGCAACAACTGCTTTGTGGGCTTGAACACTGCCATAGTCGTGGTGTGCTGCACCGTGACATCAAGGGTTCAAATCTTCTGATTGACAGCAATGGAAATCTTAAGATTGGAGATTTTGGTCTTGCAACTCTTTATAAACCTGATGACAAGCAGCCATTGACTAGCCGTGTTGTGACTCTGTGGTATAGGGCACCTGAGCTTTTGCTAGGTGCTACGGATTATGGAGCTGCAATTGACTTGTGGAGTGCTGGTTGCATTCTAGCGGAATTGCTGATAGGGAAGCCTATTATGCCTGGAAGAACAGAGGTATTTTTTACCAACCAATTTGATGCACCTTTTAGTACCAGTGTACAAGTTATTTCTACTACCTGAAAGTTTGATTGTTGAAGTTTTGAACAATCTTTAGCCAGAATGTTAGAATGAGATACAGCTGTAGTTTGATTTAAACTTTGCATAATACCAATGGCTGTTTAGTATATAAAGATGCTTGAGCTCACTTGTCTTTACTGTTTGTGGATAATCAAGTGGTTGGATAATTTACTGTTGAGTGTCATTTTTATTTTTTCGTTTTGAAAGATATTATACTCTTGAGATCCCTTTTCAGATTCTCGGTCACTGTGCAGCTGATTCAAGTGATGATTTCTATAGCATTACCCACTGAATTCCCATTACTTCTAAGCACAGGCAATAAATTCTAATTGAATATTGACAATCATTTAATATCTCCAGGTGGAACAAATGCATAAGATTTTTAAGCTTTGCGGTTCCCCATCTGAAGACTATTGGCAGAGAACAAAATTTCCCCATGCAACAATTTTTAAGCCCCAACACCCTTACAAACGCCGTGTTGCTGAAACCTTTAAAGATTTTTCTCATTCAGCATTGGCTCTTGTTGATAAGCTCCTTGCAATAAAACCAGAAGATCGAGGATCAGCAACTTCTGCACTTAAGAGTGAGGTAATTCTCAGTCGTCTTTTGTCTTATTTTCAAGCATCCAGAGATGTCAACTTTCCTGAAGTTGCATGTTTTCATTAACATAAAAAACCAAATGTGAATATTAAAATTGAAACTCTTTATTAATTTTTTTTGCCTCTCCAGTGAGAAATTATTGGATTTTACCCAACAGCGATGCCTAACCTGTCCTCAGTATCAATGAAGCAAACCCAATATTGCTTTTAATTGAGCTGTTTAAATCAATAGCGTGATTTGTCCTAGACTGTGGCTTCTCTGGTTGAGGATATAACGGCAAGAATTGTTTTGTGTACCTTCAATATGCTTAACCTTATGTTAATTTGGTTTAAAAAATAGTATACTTGTATACATTCAATGCTATGTGAAATTTATGAAATCCTATTGCCTGCGATTAATTTTATCATGACTTGTTTTTCGGATAGGACAATCACTTCCCTGAATTTTTTTTCTTGGTAGATATTCACTTCCCTGAATTTTGAATTTGTCTGTATGCCCAAACTACTTTTTTTTTTCACTGTAGTGAAGTCTTCTAAACTGATGATATTCTATTTGTAAGAACTGTTTGGATATTCGATGTTGGATATTTATCCCTTTTCTTGTATTATAATGCCAGTTCTTCACCACAAATCCCCTTCCTTGTGATCCATCAAGTTTACCAAAGTTTCCACCAAGCAAGGAGTTTGATGCCAAGCGTCGAGATAAGGAATCAAGAAGGTATTCTAAGTTTTGTTTCCCCATATATTAAAGATATTGATCAATCTATTAACTGTCTCATGTCATTTTCTATGTTACATCTAACAAAAGATACACCCTTCTCTTATTAAGTAGATTTGTTTGTCTTAATCCTTTTTTGTCTCTCTTGTACAAATCCACTTTAATTGGTGTGAACATGATAGGACTAAACATCTCCCGGAGAAAATAAGTATGAAACACGACTCTGCATGCTAACAGGGACCAAAACTATATTATTCTGTATTCATGCAGTCACAATGATCCAGCTTCTTCAATTCTTAAAATATCCTTTAGAAAAAATGCTCTGGTATTTAACCTGTAGTGCACCTCACTGCCTGCAACTAACAGATAGAGCATCACATGTTTGCACCCATGATGGTGCCAATGCTTTTCTTTTTCATCTTTTTAGGAGACCTTGGCTTGTATACACATAAATTCTTATGGTCATTGAAAAATTTCTTTGTCATCAGACACCATACCCACGATTCTTGTAAGGAGTGGAATTAGGAGATTCTTGAGATATTCTCGGTTTCTGTGTCAGTTGGCAGTCATTCCTACATTTTTATAAAAAGTAGTATATAGCCCTCACATTGTTGCGGGTTTATGATGAACTTTACTATCAAATACTAACATAATACAAAGAAAGTATAAAATGAAGGTCAACTCATCAGGCAACAATAGTGGAAGTAAGAGAAATTAATAGTAAAAGCAAAAGATTACCTTGGGAAAGAGAAAGTTGAGTCTTTTGAGTTTCCCAATTACAATACCTAATAAATTAACTCATATTGGTTGGAGATTGTAATTAAGATGTGATAGATGGCAATTTGATGGAATGGCATGAGCTGTGTTTGTCTGAAGCGTCTCATAAAGATGAGAAAGAAATTTTTGGAGGGAAATTAGCTCACAGGAATTTGACATTTGGCATTTTTAGCAAGACATGGACTACGTTTTATAATATTGGTGGCTAGTTTATTTATTGTCTTGAACTGTTGATTACATTTAGTTGATATTGACATCAAATTATGCAGTCCCAAATGACATTGTCTTTCTTATGTACTCTATGCAAACAGAAGGCTCATGTGTCTTGTATAGGCCATCTTTCTAGTTAATCGTGATCAGGCCTGGCTTTCTCTGGGAGATATATAGTTTGGTGGAGACTATAATTAAAACATTAATATCCAAAAGGATTTCCTGTAAAAGACTACTTTCTAGATTCTACATTTAATTTTTACATTTAACGCTGTGTTTAGAAGTGTCACTTACATTCATGGAATTCTTTTTGATATCAGGAAAAACACTGATGCTGTAAAAGTACGTGGACCAGTATCTGTTTTAAGGGGAACAGGAGATACCAAAGGACCAAGAACACCAGAGTACAATGCTCAGGGAGAAATATCTGTGCCGGTATATATTTGTGGAAATTTGCAGTCACTATTATTTGCAATTTTTTAGTTCAACTCTCATGACTATTTTTAAATTGGCAGGGCAAGTCAAATCTTAAAATGTCCTGTCATAAATATCAATCCCATGAGGATGGTGGGTCTCACTATAAGATTGAGCCAGCCAGAGTATCTCTACAGAATGGCTATGCTCATTCTACTTCAATGATGCACAGTAGTGTAGCAGGAACATCATTAAATAAGAAATTAGACTCAGCTAGGAAGAATCCAGAGTTAAGGACTCAGAGGTCTCATTTGAATCAGGCAGCAGAAGATTTCTCTGACTCTTTTATTAAAAACGAACAACGCATGCCTGGCAGAGAACCTGGGATGGTAAAGAACAACTCTCTCTTCATTATGTCCTTTCTAGTTTACTATAGCCATGGAGCCACTATTGTGAAGTGTAAATTTCTCCCTAAAACAGAACACTATCTAATAAACAGAGTATTTTCGTTATTCTTTAATTACAAGCATAAGATGTGCTGCGCAGCATCCTTGTTTGCTCCTGGATAGCTCAATGTGTTCTAAAAACTTAATAATATAGCAATCTGTCAGCATGAATGACATTTCTGTGGTAAATATTTTATACGCAGACATATTGTCACCTTTTAAACAATATATTGAAGAAATGTGGACATAAAAAGTACGAGATGTGTCTCACAAGCTTCTTCAATGACTTAAAAAATGAAGCAATAATAGTTTTTGTTCATGCAATGATATGTATTGATAGTTTTTTAACATGCAAGAATAAAACATCAAGGAAAAAGAAAGCTGCTACTTGATGTTTGTGCACTCCTTGATTGTGACAGACTATGATACATATTCATCACAATTTTTATGACATCTATGCTTCGCATACGTGCAAGAGTACGACAAAGAAGAGGGGAGTCTCAAATTCTTGGTCTGGATGTGGAAAAATGAGGAAAATAGAAGATATGATTATATATATATATATATAAACAAATTTTTTTTGGACCCCAGCAAAATGGGTCCAGGCCATTGCAAACAGTAATTTTTATATTGTTCTTCTCCCTTTTAGAACAAATTTGATTTCTTTTGTTAACTGCCTTTCCTTGTGATTTCAGGGTTATGTGCCCAAGAAAAAAAATAGGATGCACTGCTCTGGACCATTGGTGCCTCCGGGTGGCAACATTGATGACATGCTCAGAGAGCATGAGAGATTAATGCAAGAGGCTTTCCGTAGTGTCAAGAAGATCGATCCTAAACAACAAAGTTGCGATTAAGAGACATTTTTGGGCGGTGTCAGGCGTGAAAGTGAAACTCTACTGTGGCAGGCATTCTACTGTCTAATGTAGAATGAAAGAGGAAAAGAAACTCAGTTTTTAACTGCAAGAACCCAAATTTGTGCCATGCATGTTTAAATATTATGGATGCAACGCTATATATTCTGATCATAAAAGGGAGAGAAACAAAATAGTGAAATGTCTACGCTTCCAGTGGGGTTCTTTGGTGCTGAGTTGTTGCTAGATATTGACAGAGAATGTTCTGTGAAACTTCTTTGGTTCCTTGTACATTGTGGCTGAAGATAAGCATTATATAGTCAAGTAATTTACAACTCAAAGCCATTTGCATTATCTTTACATTTCGTTTTTGTCCTTCCGCAGTAACTAGTTAATAGATATGAACTGTTGGAACAAACTGGGAAAATTGGTATATCCACATTCAATTGCTAATTTGTAATGTGATTCACTTGATTTCCACACAAATGCAAGCCAACGTAGGACAAACAAATAAAAACAGCAAAATTGCTAACCTTCTTGCTAAAGAGATGTACCCAGGACACTATATAACCCAAATATTTTCAAAATCCTACACTCATACTCCCACTCTATAGTCACAACTACGAGTAATATAATAACTAATAAGTTTACATTCTTTTATTGTTTCATAAAACTAACTTATAATAAAATATTTAAAATATAAACATATTTGGCATACGTTATTAACTTGATAGTATCTTATAAGTTTATAACAAAATAATAAATATCCAAGTTATTAAATATGTACATTTATAAAAAAAAAAGATTAATATCATTATATAAATTATAAAAAAAAGTTTTATAAAAAATTATAAATTTATATGAATAATAATTTTTTTAATAAAATTCTAAATTATAACTTCAATCTATACTACTACTTCAAAATTAAAAACCAGTGAGTAGTGAGTTACTGCTTCCTTTTTTTTCTTCTTTTCTTAGGAAAAAAAAAAAAACAAGTAAGAGTGGAAACTAACTGAATTTGGCGCAGTCTGAAGGCGAAGGAAGGAAGGGAAAGGCTTGAGAAGCACAAATAACTGAACCACCCTTCGTTCCGGCAATGGCTGATTCCTTCGGCCGAGACTGCAACCGTCCCACGAACACCGTCTGCTCCGAATGCGGCCTCGTGTTGGAGGCCCATTACATCGACCCCACCTCCGAGTGGCGTACATTCGCCAAGGAGTCCAATGACAACGACCACGTACGTGTCGGTGGCCCTTCCAACCCTTTTCTCGCCGACGGTGGGCTCTCCGCCGTCATTTCCGGTGACTTGTTGTCTTCCTCTCTGGGTCGGTGGCATACTCGCGGGGCCAATTGTGATGGGTATCTTATCGAGGCTTTCAAGGACATTGCCACCACGGCTCATAGGTTACTTTGACATATTCTTTATTAGCATAGCCAATAAAATACTTCTAATTTTTTGCTTTGAAATATATTAGCATTAGGTCTTTAAAATTGATATAATAATTGAAGAATATCCCATTTTAATATGTTATTACCCTGTTTGGGATTTCATGGTTGTAACCCTAAACATGATTTTTATGCTGTTTGTTTAAATACTTCTATCCACACCGCTATTGTATTGGTACATCAAATATTCACTCCATTTACAGCCGTCTTTAATTTTCAGGTACTCACTACATCTGTGTAAGGTTAGTTATGTAGAATGTTGGGTGGTATAATTTTTGGGGTGTGTAACAAAGTTGTATTAGTTCTTTCGTTGTTTGCAATTCAATGTCACCAGTGTCACTGTAATATATTTTCACCATTTTTAAATATGAACTTTATGTAATGTATTTGCTGATCATCATCCTACTGCCTTTTATTTGTTTTCAACGGTGGAGGCAAAGCTAAAGAAAAGAGGAACATAATTTAGGTCATAGTACAAAGACAGGTTTCTTTTTTTTTTTTTCTCTCGGTTGAATGATCAACTTATGCGGAGAATGAAAATGATTTACGAAGACACGTTTTTATGACGCGTTTATACCTCTAATTAAGATAACAAGATATAATTGTTTTGTTTATACTTTTTATCCCATAAGTTCCCAAAAAGTGCTTATCTATTAGGGATATTACAACTTATTAAATCAATAGCAGATTTCTTGAAATGTATAGGATTTCCAATGAGTATTCTAACCTTGTGATGGACCTTTGTAAGTATTCTAATTAAGAGTGGGGGGAAAGGGAACTCACAGTCAGCAGAAATGAAGTTGAACTGTATCAATTAGCATTCAGCGCGTTATGCACAATGTAAGAAACAGTAGTGGCAGACATGCTAAGAATTAAACACATAATAAAAATGCTTTTGAAATTTCTTATTACGATCATTATTAAAACCTAAGTTGAGTTTGTATATACTGACACAAATTATTTTAATATTCAACAACAAATGCTACAGGACACTCACATGAGCCTCTGCTAAAAAGGCAAATACTATTTCCACTAATATATCAATAGAGTAGATCAGCATCACAACTATTATTATCTTCAACAAACGGATCATAACTCTTGTGGCGTCTCAAATCTTGTTGGAGTGTCAATTCCCATCATACAGCAGAGGCCCGATATCAAAATTATTAGTAAAACTATCCCCTGGATTATCACAAGAAGTAATCATGTCAGACACCACAAATGTCATGCAACATGTTGCAGTATTTCCGCAACCCTCAGCACATATAGTTAAACTGGAAGAGAAATCACGAAAGCAGCCTCCTGCTGTCAATGACCCCCCCTCCCCCCAAGAGCCAAATATCAGATCTGAATGCAAATAGTGCTGAAAAGTGAAAAGACAATATCTACTATAGGTTAAATACATATGGCACGGGCACACTACAAAATGTTTAAATAGGACAAAATAAAAGGAAAGCTAAATAAGGTGAAACTAACCAACAGGGCTAATGATGGACCACAGGCTTTCTGAGATGAAACCAACAGATCAAGTAAAAGGGAAATGAAAGAGAAACATTTCATGATCTAGTTAAGCTCCCAAACAAATCTTGGCCATTTCTACCACCGTAGACTGGATTTAGGGTCTATGGGCTACTTAAATTCCCCATTTAAGATTAACTTCCATCTAATATTTGCTTTAATGAAGGCTAGTTGCACCGAAATAGATCATTTTCTGAAGTTCCAAAGTTCAACTCTGCTCTCTATGCTATTATTATGAAACTTAAAACATTCATACCAACAAAAAGAATAATCCTAGCCTTGGCTAACATAGAGCAGAAATTAGGGAGTCAGATCTCTAGGGAAAGTAAAGAAGTATAAGCAAGTTAGAAAAGAAAGGAGCAAACTAGTTAGATCAAGTATTAATGGAAGGGTTCAACCAAACAAGTCCTATACCATTTGAAGTTCAGTGATGCAAGCACATCAAATTTTAAACCCTCAACATAATTTATCTATAGGACATTAAACAAGATCTTTGAAAATTAAATATGCTAAGGTTATGATACTAGTTTTGTTTACCATCTTTTCACATCTTAGATCGAAAGTCCTCAGCTCTATAAAGAAAGATGCCACATCATAACAGCTAGAAGTAAACAAATTGAACCAAATGCATAATTTAAAAAAAAGGTAAAAAAAAAAATGACAAAGACCTCCAAAGTCAAGATGCTGAGCATTCTCAAATATCTTACAGGCTGTGCGAGATTGTGATGATATTTTCATACTCATATAGCATGTTCACAGAAGATGCAAGACAATCTATGCAAGAAGCCCCATGTCATCACAAACTAATAAGCTCAAATAAAATTAACCTACAGCACATGTAAAAAAGGACAAAGATGCTTACCACTAAAACTCCCTCCAGAAGAGATGATTTAATCTGGCAGACTGCATCACAAAATGTGGAGTTGACTGATCCATTCCCCAAGGTACTTTCTGCTAGAAACCTTTGTAGTTCCCTGTAAGAAGGATACTGGATTGACCTGGATAGATCTGACACGTAGAGAACTGTATATTTTGCCCCAGACCCCTCCACAGTACTGATAAGCTCAGATAAAAATTCACCTACAAATATACAGCAAACACACAGGCATTTAGCACATGGTAAAATCCTATCGAGCAGACCCAAAACTTTACAGTAGATGTACCTTCAGATTGTGTTATGTCAACATTTTTCAAGGGTTGAGAGCCTCCATTGCAGAACACAACCAAATCTGTTTGCCCTCGGTGACTCTCTTCCATCCTCTTGGTCAGATAGTCCTGTCAGTTATAATGGGCAATATAGCGCATTGGGCCACCATTATAGGATCCAAAATTCCATAATGGATCATGTCACATGATTTTGTTGGTTACCTGAACTGAGTGCAAAGCTGCACTTTCTTCACGCTTTGCATCATCCATGGAGCAAGATCCAAGGAAAGCAACATTGCCAATTCCTAAATCATCTCCACAGGCTTCAGCAAATCCTGAAACCAACAAATTTTCCAAATTCTCATCCTCTGATGCAGAAACATAAGGGAATGCCATGGAAGTGTTGGATCTGGTAAAAGAGAGATCTGTTCATGACAATGGAACATTGTTAAGTCAATTAAAAAAAACCTCTTTTAGCAATTCTGAATCAAGTTTACTCTGCATGAAACCTTAATACACTGTATGATTGTATGATAAATTCTCTCACCTTGAGCAAGTCTAAAAGAGCTGAGTCTGCATGTTTGCTCGCGCTTAAATCTGAAGATTGCAACTACAACAGAGAAAAAAGAAAAAATAAACCACATAAATAAATCTTACATTTCATGGAAAATGAATGATAATTAGAGGAAAAGTGTCATAAACTATCAAATTTAAAATTCTATAAAATTATAAACATTAGTCCAGTATGCATCCCCCCCCCCCCCCCCAAAAAAAAATGTCCTCCCAAAACTTGATAAGTACCATAACCCACACAGAAAGAAACCAGTGGTCTGAAAGAAATATATTCCTGGGAAATAAACTTTCAACTTCCAAGGACTAGCATGAGTAGCAGTGATCACTTAGTTGGCATCCCACTCATTATGATCAAGGCCATATTAGCTCTAAATTACTTGGTGACACAAAGAATTAGTATCTAAAGGAAAATGCCAACTAGGGTTCTAGGATAAATTGAAGAATCAACTAGGGTTTTGATTGAGTGAATATTTAAAGTTGTCTGCCAAAAGGAATCAGATCTGGGCAAGCATAGAAGACCAAGAAAATAGAAAAAAAAACTAAGAAGAATCTCACCTAGGGTTTGATTGCATCACACTACCAACTAAATAGCAATTTGCTGAAATTTCATATAACTGAACATTAACTATGAAAGAAAAGCGTTACAAGGGACCTCCAATGACTAATCCCACAAGCATTAGTAATAAAGTCCTCACGTGAAAAGGAGTTGGGCTTCCTAACTAATTAAGAAACACTTAACATCTAAAGAACATAAATCCAAGCCCAATATCATCCCATGGCCTGGTCGGCCCACTAGAAAAAAAATACTGCAAAAATTACCAGACCACCCCTAGTACTGAAAATATAAAACTAAATAAACTAAAAACTTATTAATGCTAGTAAACCTAAATAGTGGTGAACTAGAAAGTTTATGGACTAATACAATCAACCCTAAAATCAAAACTAAATCAAAACACTAAGATGTTTTGATCTTTAAGCTTATGTTTTTATTGATGCTAGTGCATCTTATGTCACTCTCACAGTCTCACTCAAGGAATAACACTCAAAGCCTCAAACTAAAGGCTTTGGTATATAAATCTTCTAATTTGTCAGTCACTATAGAATATGAAACTACAACTAAAGGTTGTAAGATTGTAGAATATTAAATTTCAATCCTACAAAATAATGTCTCCAGGAATGTTGAGAGCAAAGAGACAATTAGGGCATGCACTTGTAGTATTTCTAATTTTTAAATATTATTACAAAGATGCTCTAAGGATATTACCTCTCTACCAATGAATAAAAGTGCCAGATCCAGAGGCTCCCGAAATTTCTTTCCTTTGCACTAACCAAAACAAAAGAAAGTTAAATCTTATTTTCAAAATATTAAAAAGGAAGTTAAAACCACTACAGCAATAACAATGATAGTAGAAGCAAACAAAATCAAAGCAAAAATCGAAAGAAAAAAAAATTCCTTTTCAATCAAGGTTGAGAAGAAAACTAAACAGAACTGCAGAATACATAATAAGAACCCAGTATTAAAGAATAGTATAATACCAGAAAATTTGACCAGCCAGCTTGAGATGAAACAGACTTTGCTAGATCTTTTGGAGAAATGATCTGATAATTTACAGCTTCCTTCAGTCCATTGTTTGAAACCCTGTAATGGCCCAGTAAGATATAAATGATTTGCTGTACTATATAATGGAAACAAGAGATGAGAATACTCAAGAACAATGTACAACCCTGTTCTTAAGTGGAACAAATTACATGAAGGTTCTAGCATATTAACAATGTTGCCACTATAGACAATAGGAAGTAAAAGAGAATGTCGTATATTTCACCAACAATTTAATTTATTATTTTTCTTAAAAGCTTTAAATATTTCCCTCCACGGCAAAGAAAGACAAAACTATATCTAGAAAAAAGAAATTTCGTTTCCTGGAAGACCACTTAAAACTACCATAAAGTTTTTTTGGTCACTGAAGAGCTCTTTTAAAGTGTGCAATAGCACAGCCAAATAAGCTCTGACTCGAAGTCTAGGTTTTGCCTATGTATCGCATTGTATTTTCAGATTTAGTAAAGTTCATAAAAAGAATTTACTTGAGCTCACCTGCCTTTCCTTCTCTGCTTCTTTGTTTATCTTTTCTGCTTATCTTCTTTCATTTTCCACTCTAAACCTAAATATCCACAACTTTGAAGCCATTCCGCCTAAATATCCAAACATAGACTAAAGTCCACCAAAATTCATAGTAGGAACTAGGAAGCTTTCTTGAATCTATCTTATGTTAGAAGAATTACTCCAGCAAATTTTCTTCTGACTCACTTAAAACTAATGTTGTTCGCCACTACCAACATGAATCAAAACAGGCATGAATTTAGCAGCTACGGATTAATTCTGTAACAATCCATTTAAGTGGCGTTAACCACACTCTGCTTTATTTTTACTTCATACGAAACTATGTGAAGAATACCATTTTAAGAGAACCAGGGATTAGAGAATGGATCAAAGTACGCATACAGATCATAATGGGGTGACCAAAGGAATGCCGGCACCGTGGAGGGAATTGCCAATAACCCATTTGGAATAAAAGCAACGAGAAGCAAACCGACAAGCGGCACCACCATCATTGGTATAGCTACTCCGTCTATCTATCTTCGCCCTGCACCACAAAAACACGACAAGAGATAACCTCGTCAGAAGAATCCAAGTTTCGATGAGGTTGGAGAAGAAACAGCAAGCAAGGCAATGCAAATTAAGGATCTGATACACAGATTTGGACTGCTAAATTTGCATACTATGCATTGAAATTGAGATCGAAAGATAAAAAATGCGAAAAGAATAGAATAAGAGAAACAGGCCTCGAAATTCTGAAGAAAAAGAGGAAGCAAACGCAGTGGCCCTTTGATGAAGATGAAGATGAAGATCCGTTCCGATGAGCGAAGAGAAAGAATTAACAAAACCTAACTCACCTCCTTCTTTCTATGAGGACAGCATTTGGGATGCTGGATGGTGCTTTGTGAAGCAGATGCTGCCCAAAAAGATTAAACGCTCAATTTGGGATTAATAAAAAAATGTGATTTTTTATAAAAATCGTTATTGATGTTTGGATTGGTTTAAAAAAAAGATTATGTATGTAAAAATCGATTTTCAAGAAAATAAATTATGAAAAAAATCAGTTTATATTTGAATACGCTAATTCATAAGCAATTTTAGGATGATAATTTTTATTTGGGTTATACACAAAAGAATTACTTTTTTTAAAAATAAATTTCTTATCAAGAAAAACACATTTAAAACAATACTAAAACAATCATTTAATAAATTATAATAAAAAATGATATACAATAATTAAAAAAATTATTAATTATCTCAATCAATATTTTTATTTTTGTCTTATGTATTTAAATTATTACAATTTTAACTTTTTATTTTATTTTTATACGATTATTTTTTTTTTCCCAAATATCTCTCGTGATTAATTTGGTTGGTATTAAGTCTCATTTTGATTATTTTTACTTCAAATAGCATAAAATCTCATGTAATATCATTTTGTTAAACTCAAACATTGAACTAACCCTTTGTTATGAAATGTTCTCATGACTTTTAATGGTGAAATATGTTTGAATGGTACAAACACGTTTTTTCAATAGCGTATTGCATAACCATATCCAAAAAAAAAAAAAAAGTGAGTGTGTTGCATGAAATAATACTAATAATAACATCTTTGGAAGTGTGGAGCCATAATTATGCATATTTACACTCATATTTTTATTTTTTGTGTTGCTCTCATATTTTTATTTAATTTTGACTAATCTTACCTAAACTTTTATTATTAAACTTAAACAAAGTAAATTGTATTTTTACATGCAATTGCAATTTCTACAAAAAAAAAATATAACTATCCATAAAATAAATATGACATATATAACTATCATTACTTAAATTCAACGATAATAACGTAGTTAATACGATTATAGGAACTCAAATGATCATTCTTTTTAAGTTTGATTTGTCCCAATAGTTTAAAGTCAATATTCATATCATGTTATTATTATTTTTTTATATTATTATTTTATATAATAAAAATGCTTGAAGTATTCAACCGTGGTTAAAAAGGTGTGTTTTTTATTATTTTAATTTAAAATTTACGTATAGGAGAGTTATTTTTAAAAAAATATATTTAGTGTAATAAAAAAAAATAAGAAAAAGACTTAAAAGCCATGTTTGTCTTATAATTTGCCCTTATTCAACTATTGAACTGCAAAAATAATCGGAACTTAAAAAACTCGAAAAAAAAAAACAGGATGCAAGGTGCAAGAGAAGAGAGAATGGGGTTTGTCACCTCCGTTAGGGTCCTTCCCTAAAACCCAGAACCTGCCTTGTCTGCTATGCCTCTCTCACACAGAATCTTCAAGAATGGAGCAGAGGCTATCTTGGCGTTTAACTGTGAACGAGAAGAAATTCATCGAGACCGCTCTTCTTTCGGAGCTTCGAGTCGACGGTCGTCGCCCCTTCGACTACCGCAAGCTCACCATCAAGTTTGGCAGGCAATTCCATTTCTTACCTCTCCCACAATTGCGTCTCTTCCCCCTTTCTTCACAGTTTCCATTTTTTTTTTCACGCTCTTTCTGCGTTTTTCTTTTTTTGGGGGATAATATTTCAGGGACGATGGGTCGGCTGAGGTTCAACTGGGGCATACCCATGTGATGGGTTTTGTGACAGCTCAACTCGTTCAACCTTACAGAGACAGACCCAATGAAGGCACGCTTTCAATCTACACCGAGTTCTCTCCCATGGCTGATCCTTCATTCGAGCCAGGCCGTCCTGGAGAATACGCTGTTGAATTAGGAAGGATTATAGACCGCGGTTTGAGGTAACGTGATTTTTATTATTATTTTTTGGTTAAAATACAATTCACATCATTTTTTTTTTTTAATTTTGCTCTTAAATGAAATGAAGGTTATAATTCAGTTTCAAATTATACTAAACTTTAGAGAGTTTAGTGAGACAAAAAAATTTTTTAAGGGATTATTTGATATAGGATTAAACTCCAGAGATATAAATTATATTTTATTTCATAAGGTTTTCTAACTAAATGGTCATGTGATATGCATGTGGGTCGCATGGACAAAAAAAACTTAGAAGGGTCAATTTGATATCGGGATAAACTTTAGAGGTGTAAATTATATTTTATCCTTATTTTTTTATTTTTAAATTTTTTTACTTATAATTTCTCTTACGTTTTCATTGTTCAACAGTATCTCATATAATCTCATTTAGCATTTGTACAAGAAGAAAGTGAGTTGTTATAAGCATGTTAGTTACTAGTTAGACATCCAGGGAATAAAGCTGTTTTTTTTTTTTTAATGGTATACAATACATTATACTTTTCCTTTCATGCCAAGTTGGTGTACATGACATGATTGAGACGTACCATACCGTTTTGAACGAAATGGGTTCTTTGTTTTTGTATTTTCTTTTTCTTAGGGAAACTTAGGTGGAGAAGTATGTGCATCTTAGAGAAATGGGATAATTTTCTGTTCAGTTTTTGTTGACATGAATTTATTTGAAGATTTAAAATGATTCTGCAGGGAAAGCAGATCTGTAGACACTGAATCACTGTGTGTCCTTTCTGGCAAGCTGGTGTGGGCCATTCGGATTGACATCCATATACTAGACAATGGGGGGTGAGCTGTAGTTGAATTTTCTTTGTATGCCAGCTTTTATCCTCCATTTCTCTTCTTACACGTTAATAATTCTACTGGATCAGCTCAGCTCAGCTTTAGTTACAATTGCTTGGACATGCTAATGCTAATTATGTACACTTCTTACTTGAGAATTAGAAACCTTGTTGATGCTGCCAATATCGCTGCGTTAGCTGCTCTCTTGACATTCCGGAGGCCTGAGTGCTCATTAGGGGGAGAAGATGGTCAGCAAGTTGTAGTGCATCCTCCTGAGGTTAGCTCCTTCAATTTAAGAATAAACATGTTCAGCTAGAAACGGTTAGCATGCTTCCTGTTTCGTTGTTGTTATAGGAATCAGTGTTATTAACCCTCAGTTTGTTGGGATGTTTGGCCATGGAAGTGAATTCTGATAGTGCAGTGATTCAAGAAAAGGAATAGTTCATTGGCTCTAATTGAGTTGTGTCCCAGTGTGGGAATTGTTCATTGTCTCGAGGAGGCCAATTTCTCATGAGTAAATACTAGTTATAGCTCCTTGCCTCCTTATTGTGTTACTGGATGTAAATTGCATAACAGGTGCGGGAGCCACTTCCTTTGATTATACATCATCTTCCTATAGCTGTGACCTTTGGATTTTTCAGCAATGAGAATATTGTGGTATGGAATTTCTTTTTCTCTCTCAATAGTGCATGATTTTCTTGAGCTTTGTTCCATACATGAAATCCCCTCTTATTTTACACAATGCTCTCTAGGTGATAGATCCAACACACCACGAAGAGTCTGTAATGACTGGACGGATGACTGCTACACTTAATGCAAATGGTGATGTTTGTGCCATTCAAAAGGCTGGCGGTGAGGGAATCATTCAGCGGGTTATCATGCATTGCTTGCAACTTGCTCATGTGAAAGCTGGTGATATTACAACCAAGATAAAAAATGCTGTTAGTTCTCCTTTTTGGATGCATAAACTTCTAGGACCTGAGTTGCTTTTAATTTTTCCAAAACAGCTTATTTAGTTAATATCATGACCCATGTGTGTTTGATGATAAATTCCAGTGGCACAAAATAATAGAAGAAGTCTTAAAATTATCTTAATTAATTTTGATATAAGATTTTTTATAATAAAAAAATCCTGCTGGTCGGTTTATTTAAAATTATAGGGAGGACTATGGTATGAGGAAAGGAGGATTTTTGTTTTTTGTTGTTTTTATTCTTTAGTGGATTGAGAAGAAGCTCTGATTTCAATGAACTTATGATCTTAGATACCTGCTCCCCTCAATTGATCAAATTCGTTTAAATAAATTGCTTAAGATTGCATGTGGGTCAGAATAAGTAGCAACAACACATTTTCAGAGATCTCCTTCAGACATAACACATGAAAAAGAATTGTGGTGAAGAAGATAAGTGTGTTGAGAAGAAGAAGAAATGTGTTGAAGAAGGTTTGATATAGTGAGGTCTATGGAATGTTACTGACAATCATACACAATATCAAATTATCAATACAAAAACTTATGCTTTCTTGATGCTATCTTAGTCTCGTTTCTTATATTATTTTATTGTTTCACTTCTGTCTTTCACCCATACAAATATTATCTTTGCTGTCAATACGAGTCTTGTAGTACACAGTTATTAATCTTAGTAGTGTTCAATTGTCCATCTTAGCTTGTTATACATGCTTGTGTTTTTTTAATTATCTTTTTGTTTTGTTTTTTAAAAAATATTACTGATTGAGATAATTGATTGTAGAATTAAACTTTGATTGACAGTTCCACTTGTGGTTTAACTTTTAACACTCAGCATGCATTTTAGCAATTGCAGATCAGAGGGACCTCTGCTTTGTTTGTTGCCTGTTTGATGTACATCTTCTGGTCTGTGGCCTTACAGGCTTTAATATTGACTGCTTGTTTATATTGATTGCTAGCGTTGCAGTGAATTGCATGTTCCAATATCTTATATGTGAAACATAGTCTTGATGCCATTAGTGAAAATTTCTGCTGCTTATCACATCTGTTTCAATTGCCATATCAACTATAAAATGTATATATTTGTTAATTCCTTTCTTGTGTTTGAACTGATGTAGGTTGAAATATACAACACAGAAAGGGCACTACGCAAGATTAAGCGTCACTCTTCATCTGTTGCCTTGGATGTAAGTGGGACTGCTGCCAGGTTAGGGGAAAAACAAAATCAATTAGATGCTGATAAGGATGTTAGTCATTTAGACCAGTTGAAGCTGAAAGACGAGGTAAATTTTGTGAAAGGTGATGCCACATCAACAGGACAAGTACGAAGTAACATGAAGGATGGAGTTTCAAAAAATTTCATTGGTGGTCCCTCAAGTTGGTATGATATCAGCTAATCCAAGAACTAATAGCGTCCTTCAGACTGGTTTTTATTTTAAAATTTAATGATAGCATAGTTGTTTCTAGTGCAGTCCATTTATTACTGCTAGAGACCTACTGCATGGATAGAGAATTTGACATAAACTTATATACAAATGAATACTCACACATGTGCATGGTATAACAAATTGTTGCAGACCATTTATATATACCTATAAAAAAATAAAACATTTATGAGACTGAAGAGTGAAGACTATAATAGCCCATCGATAAATAATTTAGAAACCTACCACATAACTGTGTTAAAGAAACTAATGCGACAGGGTGATAGAAAGGAAAATAAACTAATAATTACTATTATCTGGTCATTATTTGAGGTCCTGCTATCCTGACTTTCGTCTATATTAAGAAGAAAAGAAATATGTTTGTTCTTTTAAGTTTAATTAAAAACACATTTGAACCATTGTTCCTTCACTTCCTCAGGGATCCCTACTCGGAGGGTGTCAATTCAGATTTTCTAAAAGCTTCTCTAGCTTCACGTGGTAATAGCTTCTCTTATATCTTCAAGTATGATCTTGGCTGTTATGTGGCTTTTAATTGAACCACTGGGTCTACTTGATTGCACTTTGGGATTGTTCCCAAAAACCTGAACTATGAAATGATTTTGAACAAAATTCATCTGTATGAATTAAGTGTTGCAATATCATAAAATAATAGTACTTTGGCTTCTCATTCATTGTGGAACAAAACTGTCTAATTGGATGCTTTAGTATTTGGCACTCAGTCTTTGTAAGGGTTAGCGCTAACAGATATTATAAGAGAATGGTGGGCATTGTGGGGTTTTAAATCAAAGGATTTAGGTTTTAGACAATGTAGAATAAATAATTTACAGTCTCTTAACTCATGTTGGATTGAAGGAAACAAGTTTCTGAAAATGGAATGTAGCTGTGCATATGATATGATTAATCAGGGAATAACAAATTCTGTCTTATTTATCCAATATTGTCCTTTTGCTACAGGTTAAATTATATTGTGGGCTTCCCCCTCCCATTGTTCTTATCATGTGATAGGCCTCCAATTAATCGTGTGTATAGAAGGAAGGCAAAGAAGGACAGCAAGGGAAATATACTTAGTAGTGTAATGACAAAAAAACTGATAGTTACTCGAGAGGAGAGGGAGGATAACAAACTGGACAGGTGGCAATTTGAGAGTGGGGGAGAGGATAGGAATGATTCTGAAAATGATATGGGGCACGTGCAAGGAATGATGAGGGGTTGTGGGGATAAAAGTAGTGAGGAGGAAGAAGAGAAGACGGTAGAATATTGAGTAAGGAAGAGGGAGGTCTCAAGCTGAGCGTTGCAGCTGAGAGGGGTGTTTCTTGGTTGAGTTTTCTTTCTTTTATCAGTTGTAAGGAGGTTTACCTCCTCTGTTTCTCCTGGTGCTCCTTCACCATTGCTGCCTTCCGCCTCGGCCTGAGTTTCTCCAGCTCTTCTCTGTTGGGTTAGTGCCCTCAGTTCAGCAAACATGTCTTCAATCCTCTGGAATCGCTCCAGGTTCTGTTTGATTCATCTCTTTCACCCTTGCCTCCATTGCTTCCAGCTGACCCTCCATATGCGTGGATACCATTCAGGCCCCCGAGAACGGGAGCTTTGATACCAAAAATGGTAGATTTGCAAATTAACAAGCTGAAACAGAGGAATATCTCCTTACTAAAAGGGCAAATTTGGAGTAAACCTCCTTACAATGCAGAAACAGAGGAGGTAAACCTCCTTACAACTGATAAAAGAAAGAAAACTCAACCAAGAAACATCCCTCTCAGCTGCAACACTGAGCCCGAGACCTCCCTCTTCCTTACTCAATATTTTCCTGTCTTCTCTTCTTCCTCCCCACTACTTTTATCCCCACAACCCTTCATCATTCCTTGCACGTGCCCCATATCATTTTCAGAATCATTCCTATCCTCTCCTCCACTCTCAAATTGCCACCTGTCCAGTTTGTTATCCTCCCTCTCCTCTCCATTAACTATCAGTTTTTTTGTCATTACACTACTGTGTATATTTCCCTTGCTGCCCTTCTTTGCCTTCCCTTCTATACACACGATTAATTGGAGGCGGCACTGAAATGGGCTGTGAAAATGGTCTATGTTTTAGCGTTCTTATGGTTGGTGAGATGTTTTCATTAGGGTTGGAAAGAGGAAGACAGGGACGGGTTCTGAATTATACTTGTTAGTGGTAAATGGTACTTTAGGAATGGAGATAAAGAAGAACAATATGGTTGTCAGATCTTCACTGATGTTATCTTAAATTTAGAAGTTAAATCTATACACTTAGAGGTTATTAACCTATGTAAGGAAACTTAGACTAGCCAAAGACATCTGAAAGAGAGATGTAATTGCCTAATAATCAACCAGGCCCATTTGCTTTTATTGTAAGATCTGTGTGTTTCTGGAATTGGAGCCAAGGTAAACAGATGACTTCTTTCATGTTAGGTGGCCCATAAATTTTCTTTGAACTTTGAAGCTTCCGATGAATTCTTTTATTAGAAAACAAGTTGAGTAATGCTGTGTCATTTATGTATACAGTATTTGTGGTGTGTTGTGCAAGCTAATTTTAATATCATCAGCTCACAAACAAAAGGAAAAATAAAAGAAAAGAAAGAAGTTAGCACTTTGTACTAAAACATATATATGCGGCCTAATGAGAAGATAGAAATGCATAATCTCACTCATTAGAATTGTTCTAAATTAAGCAGGATCGTCAGCTCCTAGTAAACAAAAGGTTTCAAGAATTGAGACTAAGCCAGAGGAAAAACCACAGGAAATTAAAAACAGTTTCTTCACCAATTGACACAGCTCTAACTGCTGGGCAGAATAATGAAGGTAAGACCTTGAAGGATGCCGTGAAGCCCAAGAACAAGAGAAAGAATAAAGCATCCTCTAATAATGGAAATTAAATGAACTGTTGTCAGTTTATATATTATCACTGACCATGTATGTTGTCTAAGCTGTTTGTCTGTACTTCCTTTTTTTGTTTCTTCATTGAGGTGATAGACAGGACATGTAAGAAAATCGATGGACAATGAAGGAGTCTCATTATTTGTTCTGTGATAAGAAGTAATTCTTCATACTGAAAAATGTTATTCAATTGTTCTTCTTGTATTTTTCATTGTTCTTCATGGTTATTATTGCCTTTTTCTTTTGCTGAACAGACGGGGGCATTATAATTGTTGAATATGGAATATTTCTGCTGAATCCATCTGCCCAAAATAAGAAGGGCTGTCTCAGTGGAAATAGCAACTGGGTGTCTTATTTACATCTTGTCTTCGGAACCATTTTTGGTTATCACCGCGATTTCTTCAGTTCAACATACCTTATTGTAATTTTTTTATAGCTGTCAATTTAAGTTGATATTCAGAGTTTGAATGAAAAAGCATGAGGCCGAATATGCTATAATTATTGGATTTGAATTCTCTCATGGAAGAGGATTATTTTGATGGAAAGATATAAATATAAATTATAATGTGTTAAATCGAAATCCATAATTATCCCCCAACCACCAGAAAAGTGCTTTCCCTCGGAGAAAAAGGAATATATATATAAAAAGGAAGAGTATATCTCTTGGAATTATAATGTCTCGAAACTTAGAAAAAGCTAGAATTTGGTATGTTTTGCTTCTCTTCATAGTTCTGATAAATGAATTCTGTTCATGGTAAATGTTACTCTGAAACTAGTTTTCTTACAATTTTTTTTTTTCACACAACTCGTTGCTTTTTGGGTATTACTATTACACATAAAAAAACATAAGAAAAGAACGCCATTCCAACTATAATAAGTAGATGATAATATTATATTATCATTAAATTCGTAACTAAGAATGAAATCGCGCTATTGCAGTAATTGTTCAGATAGTAGTATACTAAAAGCCCATGTCAATAGTGAGATATTACTGTATCTATTTAGAGTGTCACTAAAATTATATTGTATCTAATAATATCTTAACATTTTTAGTATTAAATAATTAAAAATTATATTTACAAAAAATATATATATGCTTATAATTAGTGTTATACTTATAATTATAGAAATGCAAGATGTAATTGAAAATGAATAGAGGTGTCAAAATGAAACATAAATAGGTGTTAAATGGACTGAGTTTGATAGCCCACTTAAATAACCTAACAAATGAATTTTGCTGAGTTGAAAAAATATATAATTTTTGTGATTTTGACCTGGCGTGATCTTGAAATGGTCTGAAACGGATTGACCCATGATAGGATGAGCCAATGACTCGAATGTGATTTTTAAAAAATACTTTTTTAGCTATAAAAGTGATACTTTTTAAGTGATAACTATTAATTAATTTAATAATTTTGATAATAATATAATTAATTATATACATATATGATAGTTACTTTATAGTACCATCAATTATTAATTTTTACTTTATGACTTACTATTATTTGTTAATATAATATTTATATTGTATAATAATAGAATTGAATGCTTTATAAAAATAAAATAAAATTCATTTAAGAGTATATAGTATAATTTTAATCATTTTTAAAGTATAATAAAAAAATAACTTTTATCATAATAAATATAAAAAAAAAAAGGCTCGTGAACCAATCTGATTAGTCCGTGGACTGGACTTGTGAAATACTGGCCTACACATCTTTCAACCTAACCTAACAAAAAATATTTGGCCTAACGTAAACCGACCTAAATTGATGCCTTTAAATATGAATATAATTCTAATAATACTTTAAAAACATGTAATAATTTCACGTAATGCCAATCCAAATGGCATGTTGCACTAGCTGTGTGATTGTCATCCATTTTTTACTCTAGGTCAAATTCCATATCTGCTAGCTTTGAATATTCAACAACATTGGTCAGCAAGACAAATATGAAGGATTTTTTTGTTTTTGAGCTTAATTTTGATTCATAACTCCGCCCGCTGCACCTTCTCGCTTGCTGCACAAACACACTTCAAACACAGAAAAGCAACGCAAGAGCAACAGAAACACCAAAGCAAAGCAACCAAAAGTCGGAGACTATCGAATTGAATTGTACCCAATCTGCTCTGCAGCTACATTCCCAGATCTACAGTCTGCCTCATTCTCCCCATAACACTTGAGCCACAGCCCCACAACATTCATTTTTTTACTTCAACAATAGAGAGTGTGAATTCCTTAAAATCAACGTTACCCATATCTTGAATTCAATTGGAGAGGGAAAAAAAACCATGTTTTCCGGCAGACCCATTTTCCGGGACCAGCTAAGACCCTTCATTTCGGTGCTACATTGTTCATACAGTTGCTCTTCCTCGGCAGCAGCAATTCAAGCTGACAGGACAATCAGAAAGGGCCCCAGAAATGACTGGACCCGAGAGCAAGTCAAATTTTGTCTACGATTCTCCCATTCTCGACCTCCTCTTCCATGGGGTAAGTGCCATCTCTTTATAAATCTGCTCCTGGTTTCTTTCTGTTTGTGCTTTATTGGGTTCATGCAAATTTCAGTAGACATGTAGTTTTCCTTTTCCACTGTGTCTTGGTAGGTGTTGTCTAGCAATTACTCAGCTTTGATTGCTAAGTGCATAAGGGAAACCCACCAAGGAGATATTTTTCTTGGAACATAATCAACATTGAGCATCATATTGCTGGCATTTTACTAAAGCTAGTCTTATGATTTATCAGGCTCAAGTTCACAGGCATGCTCACAACTTCAGGGAAGTACAGCAGTGTACTCTTCTGTCTATTAAAACAGGCGGGTGCAGTGAAGATTGTTCCTATTGTCCTCAATCCTCTAGGTATGATACAGGACTCAAGGCCCAACGACTTATGAACAAGGATGCTGTTCTGGAGGCTGCAAAGAAGGTATAGTTCTAATCATTCTGCATATTCGGTTTGAGAATCCCATTTGGTGATTTTATAGAGAAATTGAGATATATCTTTCTCCATGCTAATATAAAACTTACATCTTAATTGTTTACATTTTGGAACTGTTTTTCTTTTTTATTTTTCTGTTTTATTTTATGGAAGATGGATTCTTCTAAGTCGAGTAAGAAGTTACTTGTAGTGCACCCAAAATAAACTCATATTAGTATAAATAGAGGCCTAAGTCAGTGTTTGGTATATATATATGTAACATGAAAACTTCACATATATGCATATATGCATAAAAAGTAATTGTTTAGTTCCTGGTTGATGATTACTAATCTCATTTTAAACTCAACGATTATGTTTTCATTGTTTCTTAATATAAATGTCATATTTTGTTGCTCATGTGGTATATCTTGAATTAAATGGAGAATGTTTTTCCTGTAGGCAAAAGAGGCTGGGAGCACTCCCTTTTGTTTGGGTGCTGCATGGAGGGACACAGTAGGACGAAAGACCAATTTCAACCAGATCCTTGAATATGTAAAAGAAATAAGGTAATGCAACATTATTTGTCAGAAATATGAAGTGCTATGAAATGGATCCATTTGTCTAAGCAGATAAGTCTTTTTATTCTGATTTATTTAATGCATGATAGACGTTTGATTGTGAAAAATATGCCAAAAATTTGATGAGAGGATGTTGTGTGCTAGCAAAGAAAAATATATAGTTGTTGACCATGGACTATGTTTACGACATTATTGGGCATATATTAGTGTTTAGTTAGTAAAAATCCATTCAAAGACACAGAATTTATACTCACATCAGCAGTGTAATGTTGACTTTGATGTGGGCTTTATGTTAGATGGAGGTATCTTTATGTTAGATATATCCAAGCCCATTTTCTTACAATACACAATGGAGTAATTCCATAAACCCTAGAGTATATATTATGTCTAAACATCATTTCTGAATATTGTTGTATCACTAACATACTTGCAACACTCAAACTTGAAATATACTTTAATTTTTAGTAAAAGTGGTAACACCTGTGAATCTCCCTTATTCTAGGGACATGGGGATGGAGGTGTGCTGCACCCTTGGCATGCTGGAGAAACAGCAGGCCGTTGAACTCAAGAAGGAAGGTCTCACAGCCTATAATCATAATCTTGATACTTCAAGGGAATATTATCCAACATCATCACAACAAGGACTTATGATGAGCGCCTAAAAACCCTGGAGCATGTTCGTGATGCAGGGATTAATGTTTGTTCTGGTAATCCTATTACCTTTAAATACAACAAAATTTATTTGTAATTTGCTTTAGACTTATATTAAAGTTCAGCCAGATGTATATAATGTAGCCTTGATAAATATTTGCTAGATTAGAATAGCACATCCACTGCAAGAAGCTGATCCATTCTAATAATAAGCACATCAATTTCTTTCTTCATGCCAGAATCATAATATGCAGATCTTATTCATTATGAACTCTTTTCACTGGTTTTTATAATTGAGCCATTATTAGTGATGAATATATGCTTTTTTTTTCTATGCAAGGAAATATCTCATTGTAATGTGTGTTTTTGAGAAAAATCTGACCAGCTGAGAATTGTTTACAGGAGGAATTATAGGGCTTGGAGAAGCAGAGGAGGACCGTGTAGGTTTGTTACATACATTGTCAATGCTTCCCACTCATCCAGAGAGTGTTCCTATCAATGCGCTTGTTGCAGTAAAGGGCACCCCTCTTCAGGATCAGAAGGTGAATTTACTTATTCATTGATCAATTTGTTAAACTTGGCTTGGTCGTTACTTTTGCAACTCTTGTCATGTTATAACAGAGCTTATACAAAGAGATGCAAATTTGGAATTTTGAGTTAGGAAATTAGCATTGGCAGCCATATTTGGGTGTTGGGGGGAGGGGAGAACAAGTTGAGCATTATAGCCTTTTTGTTTATTTTTGGCAAAAGTTGGATCATCAGGAATTGCCTTGGGCTTATAAAAGGAAAGGGAACTTTTGGGAGAAATGAATATTAACTAATAGGCATCGAGTTGTATGCGTCTATTATGCTGTTAGGTTTGGTGGTGGTTAATGCCTGTTTTTAAGCCATATTTGGATTGATGGCATTATCAGCAGTTGCTTCAAACTTATCAACTTTCGTGCCTTAAAAATCAATTTACACAAAATCACTTTCAGATTATTGAGTTGTCTGTGCTTTAATGGACTTGAGTGACGTTTCTACTTTATTTTCAGCCTGTTGAAATATGGGAGATGATTCGCATGATCGCCACAGCACGTATCATAATGCCAAAAGCAATGGTCAGGTTATCAGCAGGCAGAGTTCGGTTCTCCATGCCTGAGCAGGCATTATACTTTCTTGCTGGTGCAAATTCTATCGAAAGGCTTCTCACTACTCCTAACAATGATTTTGATGCTGAACAACTCATGTTCAAAGTGCTTGGATTGATTCCAAAAACTCCAAGCTTACATGAAGATGAAACTAGCGAGGCAGAGGACTACAAGGAAGCTGCTTCTTCTAGTTAAGTGGGTCAACGATTTAAGCTACTGTCACTCTGATTCTTCTGCTTCTGTAACTGCTCATTAGCATGCACTAGATCTTGTTTTACTTTTACACTTTTGTAATCACCCTTGATAACTTCATAGTTCATATGCATCCGATGTTAGGTATCATTGAACTTGCCCATTCTCAGATTGAAGAAAATTAAAAAATATATTTTGAAAATATGTAGTTTTCCATTACTAAGCATGTTCAGGCTCAAAATCCCCAACCAGTCCAAAAGAAAGACAAATGGATTAAATGGATGCAGAAGGGTAGACTGGAGTTGAGAATTTTTTTAAAACAAATGCATGGTAGACTGATCTGATCAAGAAAAGAAAGATATCCTTCAGTTAACTGAAGGAAAGAGAACAATAATTTAGAAAATACCTACGAACAGAGCACCAAACATACACGTCGATAAATCCACTCGGTCTCATTCTTGACCACCATTAACACCCAAATCACAGATCAAATCAAATTATCACAGAAAATCCATACATCCAGCAAGTGAATATACAAGGGTATGATAAATTTAGAGAGAATGACTACCTCAAGTTTCAGCCATGGCTTCCCAAGTTAGTCCCAGCGACAACTCTAATGCAGAAGGTCACTCCTGTAAGATCCTTCGCCCAAAATCTATGCCCGCCATGACTCTGTCATACGTAAGTTCACAAGTTCGGCTGATGTTAATAGGTGAAAGCTGAGCGAAAAATCTTCAACTTAAGTATGTGTATGAATTAACTTATTTGTTATCAAAACAGTAAGAATTTTTAAAAAAAGCAAACGATTTTTTCCTAAAGTTAATATATTATCAAACATGCACTAAGAAAGAATAATGACATTGAAAAGACTAGTCCCAACAATTTCACCATCATATTTTCCTTAGGACCTGTACTTCCGGTGCTACTGATGCAAATCACATTTTCACTATAATTTTACAAATTTCATTTGACATTAATCACACCATAGTTAATCACTTATCAGTTATATAAATTAGTAAATATTTCAACTAAGTACTTAAATTTAATTCCAATCGATCAACTTTGCAAAGAAAAAAATTATCAATGAACTATATAGTACTATGTTTAAAAATTGTTAAAAAAATTCACTACAGGTAATAAACTTTAATTAATACAACCATATAACACTTTCTTAATTAATGATAATGTAGAAAGTAATATAATGACAATGAATTAAATTTAAACAAATCAAAATAAACAAATCAAGGGAAATCAGGCCGACAAAATTGACATTACATTATCCAGAGTTACATGAAGGCACTTGTCCTTTCTCTTTAAATAAGTGAGGTCCTCTATACAGAAAAAGAATAATGATTGCCAATTGCCCTCAAGTTACAATTAAGCAGGCCTGGGTATATGCTTTCTGTTACTAATCTTGCAAACAGATAGCACATCAACTGGATCAAAGATCAAAAGGAAAAATCTTGAAAACCAAAGTAGGCTGCTTTTCCAGAAAGATAGTAGTCCCCCACAGTGCGAAACACATGCTCACCAAGAACCACTTCTGCAGCAGGTTGCTGTTCAATTGAGTTAACAATTTGCTGCAACAATGGAAGACAAATGAATATGCGCATTTTTACTGAAAAACAAAATAAGACGAGAGACTTGATCAAACCTTTCCATTTCCATCTTGAAACTCGGACTTCAAATTTGAATTATCTCTTGACAGCAGGTAAGTTTGCAGATTATGTGCAAATTTTGTGTCACCTGTAGCCACAGAAGAACAGTAAGTCGGAGCAACCAAGGTTCAATACGATGAGGAATGACTAGAAGGGTATCAAGGAACAGGACTGTTTGTTTTGCTGTGTGCGTATGAGCTGAACTGACAGAAAACAAACCAGTAAACAGTGAAAGAATGGCTTTTGAGTTAAACATCACTGCAGGCCTTGCCAAAGTGATACCAAATGACATGCCGGAAATCCCATGGAAACTCTCTTCGCCAAGGACAACCTGCAGTTGTATAAAGAATTTTAAGATTGAGTGTCTTGAAATCGTGAACCCAATACGCATTGCTCTGTGATTTGTTAAGCGACACAATCCCCTCACGTCTATCAGCATTTATCCCTCTTAAAGGCGAAGTGAGGACAAATATAGGATATTTAAATCAAGGAAGCAAAATATATTTTACCCTCGTTATTCTAATCATATTCAAATTACTGCTTGACCTTCTAATTTGGGCAATTGAGCCCGAAGTTTTAAAACCTTCCAATAGGCATTTTTTGCCCAACTTATGTTAATAATCATAAACCGAGGGGGTGAACACAAGCTAATGGAAGTCGAGCAGAATATGGACAGAAGAACCTACCGGAAGGTTTCCCAAAGTTGGCAATATTGAAAGTGAATCTAGCTAGACATTAAATAACAGCAATATTGAGAGGGAAATCGAGCTAGACATTTTCCAAAAGAACCATAATGCTAAGTACTTTACCTCACGAGCAGCACCAGCCTCAAACAATGACTCATCTGGACGCAAGTCCAATATCACTAAAACATCACCTAAAACAAAGACAGGTTTTGCTCAAGGATAAATCAACATTAATTCATAATTGAAAGATTTCTATATGCTAAAAATCAGCCCATTTCTAACTGTTTTTCATAACAGCAGCAAAGGGAGCCACCATCAGCCATTAAAGATTCTCACCATCTCCTGCGGCATCAATCTCCTTCTCTGTCATACCATCAGGGCACTTAAAATCACGGAGAACCTGAATAAAAACAAAGAACATTAGGTACTAGTTTATTAGTCTCCATTTCCAGAGGAAACCCATGATTCCATTGATGCTTGTAGAAAAGAAAAACCAGTTCAGATGCCAACAAATTCAAGGCCCAACTGCATCTGATTTACATAGACAACTAAGAAAGAAAAAGAAAAAGAAAACCAATAGAAATTATTTCAGGTCAACTTCCCGAATCCATAGTCAAAAAATTCGAATTATTTGCCCGGATTATCTTTATCCACTAATTTTTTTTCCAAACAACATAATTTTGAGGGTAAGAGTACCTCTTTTAGAAGAGAATATTATTGATAGGTGTTTTAAGAAAATCAAACATGATACTGAAGGTTCTCAGGAAATATCAGAAATGGAAAATACATTTGATGATGAATATCCCAAAATCCTAGTCTCCTATGTTTGGGAATACTGAATACTAAACCTTCATTTACTTCAATAAGGCTTCCCACATCTGGGCACTACAATTAAAGAATGCAAACGATTTTAAATGGGTTATATTTAATTGAAAGAGAGTATTAGTGATCATCCCCACAAGATTAGTACCTTAATATCAGTCAGCTTCAAACAGTTATTTGCAATGATGACTTCTCCAGCATTCTCAAAAGCCAAAATACTTTCCTGGGACATTGCTTTGATTTCTTTGGCAACAACACCCATAGATATTCCCAGTCTCTTACCTAAAATGCTGCAAATCAAAAGGATAAATAATAAAAAGAATGGCCATATGAAACATTATGACAGAAATGAAAGACCCCAGGAAGTCATATGAAATGCATACCTAAAGTCAGGTTCAGCACGTAAAGATGCATACTTTAAAGTATCATTACATGTAACAAGTGATCGTATATTGAGTTCCTCTAACACATACTGCAATGCAAATAGAATCATAAATATCAGAGCACAATTTGATTGAGTCGGGAAGCCAAAAAAAAAAAAAAGGATTAACAACAGAACCATCCCTTTTTTTCTCAGATGAAAGTATAGAAATTATTGAAGAAAGGAAAGAAAGGATACAAATATACATGAGGAAAAGATATCATCAAAACAGAGACGAAAACAATACAAGAGAAAGTAACAACCAGTAATCACTCTAAAACATGAAAGAATAAGACATAAAAGGAAGATGTATGACAATAAAATGCAAACTAGTCACTATAGGTAAAGCAGGCTTTGAACAAAGCATGAAGCCACAACACCTCTTCTCAGCCACATATGCAATACCTTTGCATATAAAACAGTGAATAGATCATTAGATGTATTAGTTTCTGCCAGAAAAAATCAGAGTGACAGAATTCATCTTTGAGAAAAGCCATCTCGCCGTCCCTACAAAGATGAACAAAGTTTTTATCGCTGCCTTCCCTTTCCCCCCAACACCACACGCATAAAAAACAATTATAGAGAGAAGAAAAAAGAATTAAAACTCACGGAAGAATGTGTATTGAGATAGAAGGTTTACGGATATGCCATATGTATACTGGCATGCCATATTATATGAGATGGTGCGCTAATGGGATATAAGTCCAAATATGAAGTTATGAAATTGTAATTGTTGATACAGATATGCTAACAGACAGGATAAGGAATGAAGATATTTCTTAAAAGTACTCTAACTTCATTAGCCAAAAGAGAAACAGACAAACACAGACAGAGAGACTACTTTAACTTCAATTGAACATTATTAGACTCTTCTATGACAATTTATACATTCTACAATATCAATGTGTAATCTATGTGGCAGAAAAGTTATAAATTTCGGATAATGAGCAAGTATAACAGTGAAATCTAGTAAGTGGCAGAAATGTTAGTGGAACATTTAACCATAAATGAGACTAATATGTAAGATAATTAGTGTCAAGCACTTCACTTACTTCTCCTTAAGACTTAAGAGACCCATGGGTATCAAGGCATGTCACGCCTTGTTATTTATGCATGAACTTAATCACAAGCTTTCAACTATGCCTATGATGCTTCTAGTCTTTTGTTTTTCTCTCTCTCTTTCTTCAAACAGCTAGTCCTTAACCCCATTTGTGTTTTTTTTTCACTATTAAAAAACTCAATTAACATGGATATATTGCCGATTGTTCAGACTAAGGCTTGCCTTCACTGTTCTAAGGCTTTTTTCACCAAGTAGCAAATTATTAACACCATAAAACCAGTGTAACAGAACCAGAGGGACAAGAGTTAATCCAGAGATAAGTATCATCTTAACTTCAAAATTAAAATGGTATTAAGGAAGCCCCTAATTTGCCATCTAGGTTTTTTGGAGTGTGTAACAAAATGTTGATCTGAAACAATAAATGAGAGAAACATAATAAAAATGCCACACAGCAAGAGAATCATCATTCGCAAGATAAAAAGAGCAATCAGTTTACTTAGACCTCTAAGGCTAGAACCGATTATTAAAAGTGTCAGAAAAAAAAAAGTATTACTACCATATCAATTGACAACAAAAACCTCCTGAATAGATACTAAAATAGAACAAAGGATAAAACTTTAACAGCTTGTGACATCAAGCAAGTACCTCCCTCAACTTTCCAGCTATGTCCTCAAGGAAGTTCACATCAGGATGGACTATCACCATCTCCCTACAGTGGCAAGAAAACTGATTAAATTCCTCATATGAAACCAAAAAAGAAGATAAATTGCATAGAGACATATATCAATGAATGCACCAATTAATACTAATCTACCTGAGTGGAGTCTTAAGAGGTTTGTTATGACACTCACGAATGTTTCGAGCCAGATCAATTATTGTCATCATCCTTGAAACACTCTGCTCAATTCGTTCTCCCCTCTGATGAAATCATGCAGCCAAATAGAGGGAAGATAGTATATTAGATGTTTGCTGTGTCTCAGACAGCTAAAGCAAGAACTAGATTTAGATGAAACTGCAAAATGCAATTATGCCAACATTTTTTTTGGGGCCACGGGGAGGAGGAAGAAAGCAGATTGGAGAAAATGTCAGCAAAGTTTGCTTTTAATCCTCTGTAAACATTTATGCAAAAAACCAGTTAAGCAATATGAAACATAGTTACACTGAATTTGACCAATTAAAAACCAAACGAAATAATTATTTTACGACAGAAGAATTTCTATTAGGAAAAACACAAAATACAATGAAAATGGAGGATAAGAAATCCTCCTTAGACAAAGTAAAAAATATAATCAAAGCTGGAAAAAGGATAATGCTAAGACACAACTCCTGGAGAGAGAAAAAAAAAAAAAAAAAAAAACCCAGCGTGCAGAGCTCTTGGATTGTATGTGGATAATTGATGTGATCCTACACAAATGCAAAGGTAAATCTAATGGCGCAAAAAGGATGTCTGAGATTTGGTTTCTCTTAATTTTGTATGTATAGCATTACCCAAAAAATTTAATACAAAACCCCAGCTTGTCTGTCAGTTTCCAGAAGAATCAAGCCTTTACAAATGAACCAACTGAATTATATATTTCTATTTCTATATTAAAAGAAAAAATAAATTTGCATCAGACATACAGTACACATGAATAATGTGGTTTTATAGAGAAAGAAATTTGGAGAAGAGGAAAGTACTACTTGGGGAGAGTAAGAAATCCTCCAAAACATAGAAACTAGATACAAAAAGGAACAAGAAAAAACTCAAGGAAGCAACAAAGCTGCCCAGCCTTTCAACATATACAGCACACATGTATAATGTAGCAGTCAATAATAGATTGACAAGCAATCTAGACAAACAACTATTTATTAATGCTTCTGTTTATGACTCATTTATTAGTACTATATACATGACTCAGAATATATTAATTGATTAAGATGTTTACCTTGCCTTCTTCCTCAGGAAAACTGCAAATATGTATGCTTTCCTCTGATCCATTACAAGCTTTGCGCATATTTTGATAGAGTACCTCAATGAAGAAAGGTGTAAAAGGAGCCATCACTTTACAGGACAATAAAAGCACCTGAAAGATTTCATATGTTAAGTCTGTGATTGTTTTGGTTTAAGGAAACATCACTTAAAGGACCTTCAGGAGACCCAGAAAAGGTCATAGTGTAGGATATATGGGGCAGTCTTCTTCTAATCATGGTATAGATAAAAGATATATTAAACATACATTGTAAAGAGTTCAGAGTGCTGTCCGGCAGTCTTCTTCTCCAGTACGACCTTTAAGCCTCTTACGGTTGAACCGCACATATATATTTGTAAGGTTATCAAGAAACTTTAGAAGATAAGGAACCACCTACATGGTAATTTTTTCATAATGGTAAAGATTTAGCAAATACTATAAATATGGAAAAAAAAAAAATACACCATGCACCTAACAAATAGTGGTAGCAGAATGTAAAAAACAGTGGCAGTAAATCTCATATACATAAGCAACAACTTTGATCATGCCAAGTGCATATTGGTGCTATTACTGACCGTGTAAAGGCGGTAACCATCCATTTCTTGGCAGACAAAATGAACAAGGCTCTGTGTTGCTGAGTTGATCCACTGATCAAGAACATTAGATGATTTCTGAAGTGTAGCATGATCAAAAGGGACAAACGGTGCTAGACCCTCAACTTCAAGCCTCTTTGCATTTTGAACAAGGAACCTATATGCATTATACCAAGGCAGGAAAACATCCCTAACCTGGGACAGATCAGCACAATAAAATTAAGATACCAGTTGATCAGTAGAATTGAATAAAGTGAACTTAATACAGATGAAATTAATTAAAAGATTAAAAAAAGAAAATAATCAGAAGTAAACACAGCTGGATGATACTTACAACACCATAAACTCCTTCCATCTTGAAATGCAGTGGCTCAGCACGCACAACAGGAGAGTTTATAAGGTATAATCGCAATGCATCCTATCCAACAGACAAGAATATATCATAACAGCGCTTTCATAATATAAATCAAACTATATAATGGCATCGTTTGTCCCATAATTAGAAAAGCAAGCAAGGCATGCATCTTTATGTTACATGTCACAAATCCCAAATAAATAAATTATGGAAAAAAAAAAGTACAAACTTTGAAATCTTTCTTGCAGCTCCATAATCATTAATGACTTCCATTGGTGAAGGATAATTTTTCCAGCTTTTACTCATCTTTTTCCCATCTTCAGCCAGAACAAGTCCATTGCAAATTAGATTCCTAAAGGCAGGTTTACCAAATAATGCAGTAGCCAGCACCAAAAGGGTATAAAACCTGCAAATGGAAAAGAAGAAAACAAAAATACACAACCTTGTTTCATTAACTAAACATAGAAAGGAGGATAAGGCAGCAAAAAGTACTTTTGCGCACCAAGGGCAGGTTAAGATAAGGAATACTAGAATAGAACATATAAATGTCACAAAATCTAAAAATGAACACACTAACTTTATCATTGCTAACAGATTATTTAGATTAAAGCATCCGTAATCTAATTTGGCAAGATCAAACTAATAAATGGTGCAACATGAAAAGGAAAGAAGAATGACAACCCAATCATCTCATTAAAAGCTCAGATTCAAACAGTTTTCACCAAAATAAAATAGATATGGAGAATAACATTTAAAAGCAAAATATGAACCTACAACCCTGCATAGGCTTCCCTATCACAAACCAGTTGCATTAAGAAAAAAGATGAAACTAACCAACCACGGGTTTGATCCAGTTCTTCAGCCACAAAATGACCAGGAAAATTCTTCTCAAACAGCTCGACATTCTCAAAAGGATAATGGATATATGCATAAGGCATGGATCCACTCTCAAACCAGCAGTCAAACACCTGAAAGATAAAACAATTTATTTATAACAAATTACAATATATCAAGCTAGTATCATAATTTTTATAATTCGAATACTGATAATAAATTTCTCTAGCTTTCTATTTGGTGCAATGCTTTTAAGCTAGCGATGGTTTTGACATGATTGTGATTGTTAATGATCTTTTATAAAAATATATACATTTATAAATATTATTTTACATAGGAGATAGGACATTGAGACCCTTGGGAGAACTAGGCCAATACTAGATAGCATCTCAATTTTGACAATTTGAAAGAATAACTAAATACTACAAAAGCACGAGAAAGAGAGTATGGAACTACCGGATAACAACATTGCTGGAAACAATGAGTCAGCATTTTACATCATCAACACGTCAAAGCACATGACCATTGTCAGTTTGAATTGTAATATGATCAATGTTGTGATGATGAACATCAAACACCTGTGCAAATCATTCCAATGGGATTAATGACACTTAATCATTTGGAAACAGTACCCATAAGAGCTAACAAAACAAATAGGACGTTCACTTTGGAAACAGCACCTATATTAGTTGAAAGATGCTTGAATAGGAAAAACCACATTGGGCAAGTAGTATACTATGTGCAAGATATATATGCATGGTGGAAGAATTAACACAACAAATTAAACATTTAGGTGAAGCTGCCAAGCTAGACACAAACATAAGCTGACCATACATGATGTAAAAATCTCTTATGAAACAAGAACTAGGGCATGCCCATGATTCTATTATTAGGGTTATTTCTATTAATTTACTTGGAGAAAACATGACCCAGTTAACAGAACAAAACTGATTATTGCTTTCTCACTACACTACAAAATAAGTGATATTCTTTGTATGCTATGGCAGTATGGCTCAATCACGAGTTCTGAAGCATGCAGGCATCCATAAGAACATCAAGAAACAGTAATCAAACCAAAGAACTACAGGTCTGTAACTCTGGTACACAGTCAATACATTTCAGCATTCAGGCCACCAGACAAGTGGCAGTCATGGTCCATCAAGCCAAGAAAACCAAATATAACTTATCCACGGAGAAGAGATTCATAAAGATAAAAGACATGATATACGTGGGAAACAAATTGATATTCTCCAAATGGTTACACAGGGTATGTGAAAAATTTCCATGACGCAACTAAGGTAAAATTACTTAAACAATATGCAACAACTATATATCCATTTATCATTATTCTGCTAAGAAATTCTAACATTCCAACCGATTAGTAATTTGGCATCATTGCAGAGTAAATTTAATAATTATAGGAAATCAGATAAAGTAAGATACAAAAACCACATCACTTAAATGTTTCAAAACTATAATGAAATATGCGCAATCTACAAGAAAGTAATTGCATACCCTGTCAAATTATGTGCAATCGGCCAATCTACAAGTCAAATTATGTGCGTGAATTCATGAAAAACAAAATCAATCAGCAATGACAAGTAAGTAATTGCAATTACAAAAACGCTAACAGAAAATTCTAACCTTTACACCTGAAAGCTTTTCAAGTTTTGCAACAGAATCCATGACAACAACTTCCTTCTCATCCTCACTAATTCATATAGGGAGAGGGCTCCCCCAAAATTTACTATGACTAATTGCCCAATCTCTAGCATTTTCCAGCCAATTGTGGAATCACTTATCCTGCAACAAGTAGGAATATTAGAAAGATTTACAAAAGCCATAAATTTCATATATTTACAGTCCATTTCCAATATCCAATGGCATTTTTTTGTCCCTTTATGGGATAGACTTGTTTACTATTCATGGGGGGCATGGATATTTTAAGAGTCTCCCTCATTGAGACATCTTTTCTGCATCTTAGAGCATCTTCGGCTCACTATTTTCTCTAAGTTCTCTTTATAGGAGGATGACATATCCTCCACATTGTATTCTTCCCATTACTCCTTAATAAAATTCCTTCTTCAATTAAAATAATCAATAATTAATTTGTTTAATAAGTTAATCACAGAAGATATTAACCTATTTTCAAGTATCGACATAATGACACCCAATTAATAATATATTCAAATAACATTATATTCACATATTCTTACAAGAAAATAAATTATTAAACAGACATGAAAACAATTTATTAATTTTATATTATAACAACAAAACACAGCCCTTTCAATTCCTTACTACCTACATTGACCTTCTTTACAGAGCAAAATGAAAGACCAGAAACAAGAAAAAATAACAAATAAGCAATTCATGAAAAAAAAAACATTTGAAAACTTTGATGTGGTAAGCAAGACACCCTGTACCTTAACAAAATCAGGGACCCAGCAAGTCTGCTTGTTATTTTCCAACAACCGCTCTTTCAATAACTCCACTCTAACAAACCTACAATGAAACATCACACCTTTATTGGGATGACTTAAAACAGAAAAAAAAAAAAAAAGAGGCTCAAAAGCAGTATCAAGTACCATTCATCTTGAATTACACACATAGTGAAAAGAATATGAAGGAGTTATCAGTTATTACATGAAAAGTATTTAAATGAACAAATAAAATTCATTACTAAATAATTTAAATTTAGCATTGGTTGGAAGACTGAGAAACTTGAATCCAAAATTATGTTAAACTTATTGCACAACAGGATTAGTTCAGTAAATTTACTGTTTCAAAACAAGAAAACTCATATTTCATTTTATTAATTTGAACAAGTGAAATTAGTATCGGCAAGCAAAATTGACTCCTATAGCTCCAGAAAAGAGTCAAGTAAAAGGAAAATCTTGGTTAATATGCTTACCAACTAGGAACAGCTCTGTAAATTAGAGGAGTACCAGATCTCCAGCAGAATGGATAAGAATGTGTAAAGGTTCCAAGTTTAACCAGCCTACCCTTTGCCTAAGGATAAGGAAAGGTGAAAAGGAAAAAAAAAAACAATAATAAGTAGAGGAATCCAATAAAAAAAAACAAGTTTGAAAATGGTTTTCTTGTCGAAGCTAAACAAAAATAGGCATTTCTGTCCAGTATTCTTCAGAACAACAACAAATAATAATTCCTAAACATAATATTTGTTACCGACCTATTTGAAAACAAAATTAGCTTTCACTGACAGTACCATAAATCATTATAAATGAATAATGGGTGTTGGTGTTATCATGATTTTAGATATATGGTAACATACCTTCACAGCTTCAATGATATCTTTGTCAGCATCCTTGATATAGCGGCCACTAAAGTCAGTAATTTTTTTCAGTAAAGCAGCCATCATCAACAGCTACAGTTAGGTTATCCTACAGGCCAACATAATACTTGAGTAACAGTATTGAGAGGTAGCCAACAATAAACGACTGAAAAATCAACAAAAGAAACAGAATAAAAAGAAAATTGCAGATTCTACAAGTATAGGAAGACAATTCAGTACCAAAGCGCTTCTTTAGGCACCAAAGCATCTTCAAAATAGACAAATAAGCAAATAGAAAAGGAAAATCACAGCAGCAGTATACTAGTGCCAAGGTTGCTGGTAGAATTAAGTGGAAAAGCGGAAAAGTAATAAAAAGGTACAGCACCATGAAAAATCAACAATAGAGTTAAATAGAGAATGCATCAAAATGGATCAATCATCCCCAGGGACAGAGGAAAAACAAAAATATCAAGGTATGCAAGGCAACAAATTACCATGAGCATAATGGATAATTGACTCAAAGGAATAGAGGGAGAAGAGAAATAGACAAAGGAAATTAAAGTGATTCAACCTACAACAAACCATAGGCTACCTTCACATGCAAAACAGAGAAAATTCACTATGATAAGAACACATGGAGATGGAGTAGCTGCTCAATGCTAAAACCCTAATCCCAATACACCAAAATCCTCACTGTTGCTAAGATTTATTACTCTATGACCTAACTGCTGAATTCACAATATATATATATAGGATCATGCCACACGGAGTGACTAAAGTCCATGAAAAATCCTTGTGAAATCACGTGGGTTTTTCGGTTGGATCACGTGTCAAGCCAAGCCAAAAACTAAACACAAGCCACTTTATACAAAAAGCATGGTCTGGAAAGGCACGTGATAGGTAGGGTAAGCTTTCCTGGAGTCCTGGACTACTGTTTGGGCCACTATTCATTAATAAGCCAGTTGTCTATTACACATGCGTACAAAAAGAGATAAAAATATGTTAGGAACCTCTCTTCCAAATAACAGAATCTGGAAATGAGCCCAGATATTACAGAAAACTGACACACAGCACCTGGGATTGAATCCCAGAATTTACAGAACACACACAGATGAAACTGACAGGAAACTACAAAGAATAGACTGGAAAACTGAAAGAAAATTACACTGCTGGAATACTACACGTAACAGCATGACAAAATGATAAGATGACAAAGGTTCCAAGCTTTCGAGAGGCTTGGTCTCTCCCTGTCCAGATTCTCTCCGAAAATTCCCCTTCCCCCTTCCCTCTGTCTGTGACTTCCCACCTTTTGTATTCTGCAGAACCCATACTGCCCCCACTCCTAACCTAACTGCCATTCTGCAGATCCCATACTGCCCCTCACTCCTACATAACTGTCATTCTGCAGAACCCATACTGCCCCCCACTCCCACATAACTGCCATTCTACACTATTTTTCTGCTGGGCTTCCGTAATTCCCCCTAACCTTGCTTCTTTGGTACTGTTTCCTAATGGGGGTCTAACAAAATATAATATAAAAATAACAAGAACACAGATAAAAAAAGGAAACCAACTAGATCTCTTCATTTTTGAACTGCTGTGGCCATACACCATGTTTTTCTGTAGCCTGTTCAAATTGCAATCATTAAGCGGCAGTGATCCTGGTAAAACTGGGTAGAAAAATAATTAAAAAAATTTTAAAAAAAAGAAGAGATATATATTGTGCATACAATTTCATATAAAACACACTCCATGGCAATGATTTTACGGTCTTAGTTCCAACATCACACAGCATAGACCCACACCTCTCTGACAGGAGTGTTCAGGCAAAAACCAAGACTCGAGCTTATAAGGTATATAGGAAGCATCAATTACAGAGTGATGACGGTGTATGGAAAGCTTTGCCATGAAATTCTACTTGACATTGAATGAGTGAGGGACGAGATAGGAGTCATTCCAGGCCATCTTTTTCTGTGGGCCAACGCATCAGATGAAACCAAATTGTTCGTGAAGGACCAGCAATCTCAAAAATTTTCTTGCCCCAAACGGCTGTTGGTTCTGCCAGAAAGCCAGTTTCCGCACATTCAGGTCTTCAATCTTAGTTGAAGACTAACAAAGTTGCAAATATCGAGTCATCTATTGAGTATTGACCATTGAGGCGATGGAATCCAAAAAGGCAAAACCTAACCTCGCTAAACATAATCACACCCGCTTCTGGCCTTCTCCACAAAAAATAACGGAACAAGGAAAATCTCACGTTGAGTTAATAAACAGTTCAATTGCCCTCATCTAACGCCTTAAGCATCTAGTTCCATTCAAGGTGGTTTAAAGGTTGACCTATTATTCGTCTGTTCTTTTTAAACCCAATTAAACTTTTTACTTAAGGTATTATATATATTATCATTTCTTTGCCTCAAATTTCAAGCTTTAAGGTTGAGAATATCAGAACTAGCAGCTTATTGTGGCCGAAAGAAACAGACAATTGGATTTTATTAACATGAAACGGGTGTCGAAATTTGATACATTTCAGTTTTGTCCATATACAGGAGATACAATTTTATGTACAAAGTGCACAAAGAATGGTTAGGAGACCTATAATATGTATCTACAGAAAGTCCCATTGCCAATAGACCTTCTCTACAATCCCTCCACCACTTTTAACAGCAAGGTGAAGCGTCTCAGAAAGCTGGAGGAACCCCCCATAGTAGTGGCACTGCAACAGTCATGGTTAGCTTCTCTTGCAAACCACCTTTGCTTGCTTTCTCTGTGGCAACAACCTGTCAATTAAAATCAGCAGATAATGGCAGTGCTAATATTCAGAGAATTTAGGTTCGAACATAATGATATAAGGAAAAATGAAAAGAAAAAAAAATCTGCAGATTGTGACACATCAATGGAAAAAGTTGCTAGGTTCATGTTTCTACGTCTGTGATTCACCAAAAACATCCCTTGAAATAGCTAGTACCAACCAACTCAACCACTCCCAGGAAATTTCCAGACCAGCAGATACCCGTGAAGCTTTCAGTTACCTCAAAGCTCAAATTCATATAACCAAAGCAAAAAGGGCAAAATACAATCTGTTCATTGATAAACCACCAATCAAAGTCTAGTTAATAGTTCGTCCATTGGCAAGTGAATGGTTTCCATTCCAAACTTGTACAATTGTATAACATTCTGTTCTTGCACATCAAGAAGATACCAAGACTGAAGTTTGAAATGAGAAGAAATGGTACATTTAAGATTATCCTCTTGATTGAGCAGTTTTACGAGAAAAATATTTCATGAAATTTAAACAACATATTGTGACTAAACTTTCTACAGTTACATATAGTAAGAATCAGAATATGGGACAGTAGTCAATTGAGAAAGAAAAATGAGTACATGGTAGCATGACATACCTCCCCACCATGCTCCAAGACAGTGTCTTCCACTACATCACTTAGCATCTCAATGGAACGACAAAAACCAAAAATACAAAGTCTTCTGCCCATATCAAGCCCCTAGGAAGAGAAGTTTTCATATTTATCAGATGTGGCAAAGAATAGCTCATAGAGGAGGTTAAGTCAAAGGATGAGTTACTTACATTAGTAGCTGCAATATCAAACAATGCACCAAGACAAAGGCCTTGATTGGGATCCATATAAATCACTCTCTTGAAATCGTTGAAATCTTTGAGCAGTTTTGAATTCCCCTTGCTTCTTCTGTGAAGCACAAATACCTGCTTAGCATATCTAAAAGAACATTTGACACTGAGATGGATTGTAAACAAGATGAAGTATGGTTAAAAGATGAGACAGGTCCTAAAAAGTGCACATTGTGTGTTGGCCTTAAAGGCTGATAATTCTATAATGCCAACTTGGCAAGTATTCCACATGACAGACCAGGGTACTTACTTTAACATGAAATGAAAAAGGGCAAAGAGTATGTTACAATATGCAATATATCACCAGGAGCAGGTGTAAAATGAAAACCTTATAATTGTGATAAGAAGGATGTTAGAGATGTTAATAAAAACATTCTTGGGCCTTCTCCTAATAGATTTAGCTTTTATGAGAGTTTGTTCCTTGACATAGGATTAGAGTCTCTTTATCAAAGTGGTAAAGAGTTTGATCCTTACTTCCCCACCCCCACCCCCTTCTTCTAATTGTGTTAAAACCTCAACACTAGTTTTGGCAGGCATGTTCTATGGTCGTGTCCTAATAGGTCAAGATTTTGGGATAGTTGAATTCTTGACAAAAGATAAGTGTCACAATGTGCCAAAGAATACATCAGACTAGAAATAATCAAATAAAAAATGATGATGGGTGCAAGTAGGGTTCCATGTATGTTTTAATTGATAATTTTAAATTGAAAGTAAAATGAAAAAATTGCATGATAAAATCATACATCTGAAGAGCTGGCACGGTGGGGAACCATGGAGCCTCCAATCTGAATCAGTCCATCAGCAGTGAACAGCGTAATTCTCTCCTCAGGAACCCATTGAATTTCTGAGAAGATACACATAAAGGAAACTAACTAAGAATATTAAAAAAGAAACTAATAAGTAATAACAATTATAAATCATTAGGTCATTTCTAAATGTTCATATTAATCAAGTCAAGATTTGTTCCAAAATGCAGACTTTCAGACAAAATCATCTCAATTATTGATCAGGTAAAAGAGAATATGCTTTCAGAATTGAAGGGAATCCACACTCGGAAAAAACTCTAATGTAAACACAAATATCCTCTAAAAATATTTCTCCAAAGAAACCTAACTTCATTAAACCCGAAAATCTAACTGCATTTTGCAAGAACTGGGTCTACGCAAGATACCAACTGAATCTATCTAACTCAAAATTATTTGGAAGACAATAAACAGAACGTCAAACATATTAATTCTGAAATCCTTGCTTAAAGTCAAAAGATCGGAAACCTTTTCCATCATTCCAACCCAATCAACACTAATTGAGCCCTTGAAAACGAAAACCCTTTTTCCATGCCTACACCCGAGAGAAACTAAATGGTTACTAAGGATTAACTGGCGGATTTTTAGTTCAAAATTTCATAAAAAGTAGACAATTTTGATAAAGGAATCGATTTCTGTAACTTACGTGGGTTGCACAATTAGCAACGTCGAAGACGAAATTCAGACAAAGGAAATCGGGACAAATAATAGCATTTGAAATTCACAGAACAAACTGATAAATGAAGAACGCACCGCTGTCACCGCTGGACCAAGGGAAGGAACCGTAAGAATCATCACCGAAAAGGTTGCCGGGATCGGTGGCTTTTGCGGCGAAATGGAGAAGACGACGCGAGGGCCGAAAAGAAACAAGAAGAAACTGAGAATTGGAAAGAGTTGAAAGCAAGTAGAGAGGACGAGGCGCTCGATTGTCTGGAAGGAGAAACGGATGGAACAGAACCAGAAGAGAATGTAGAGAAGCAAAGGACAGAAGTTTCCGCCATTGGAGAGAGAGAAGAGAGAGAAACAGGCGGAGGGGAGTGAAAGGGAGGGAAAGGGTTAACGCCACATATGAATACGAACAATGTCCACGTGGACTTTGAGGGACACAGGAGCGAGCA